>JAEIIL010025248.1:0-12023 GCA_018905715.1 Drosophila lini | reverse complement strand
TAGCATATAGATTTGATTTTCTATTTTTGAGGCGGGTCAACTCTTTGGTAAACCAAGGAGGCTTGTTTGATGTAGACGGACAGTATAACGGAACACAGTCAATAAAAAATGAGTTCATAACGCGATAAAAAATACCCACGGCTTCCGCCATGTCAGTGCATGTGTATAGATCGGACCAGTTGTAATTAATTATGAAATTATTCAGCCGTACGAAATCTGTCTTGCTAAAGCAGAAGACTTCTAGGGCTGGGCACATATTGCTGTATAATACACTGAAAGACAAAATACAGATTTATTTATTTATTCTAAGGTCAAAAAGCACTTACGCCACCAATTCATTTTTCAATTGAAAATAACTGTTACATCTTAACTAAGTGAATTATTGAATTTTAACAAGAAATATAGATTTGAAAACGTTTTTCATTATTAAAATGACCAGATTGACCCTATTTTAATGTCATTTTTTGTCGTGTACACAAAATATACAATCGTGTATATGTATTCCCTCGTATCACAATTTCAAGAGACGCTAATAGAAGCGATGCCGCGCAGTCAAAACTTTTTTATTTTGTTTTAGCTGAACTGTTGCCAACGTCAAGTGTGCTGCTGCTGCGCGTTCAATAAGAAATCAAAAATAAATAATATTTTCCACTTGCAAGCGCCGCAAATAAACAACAAAATAATAATAGACGACGGATGCTGAAGCTGCGTGTGCTGATGCCACAGAGAAAGTTCAATTTTGATTGACGGCTACACAACAAGAACAAACGGGAATCAGATCAATTGAAATTGGATTTGAGTTGCATTCAACAAAAGGGGGAAACGGAAATACACTGCTTGCTGGGTTTGGTTCAATATCGATAGCGATAACCACTTCGATTAACTTCAAATGCGTCCATTTGTAAAGGGATAAAATGTAATGCAAACTTGTCCTGATTTCCGCTTTAATATTTATTTACTTTAACTATACTATTTAATTTGATTAATTTAAAGTTTAAATACTTATTTATGGTACTATTTTAATAGTAATAACGAACCAGACTTTCGAAAATAGATTTTATAATGAGGTAATAAAGTCCGAGCTGTTAGAAAATGAGATTTTATAAATTAAGTATTCATTGCATCACCTAAAATGTAGAATATACATTGTTTATAATACTTTATTCACCGATTGATAAGGAAGGGTACTCCGAAACAGACTTTGATTCGCAAGCCCCACTGAACCCATCAGTCTCCTCCCTTCACGCCATATTCACATACGCACTGGGAACTGCTCCCAACTGGATTTTGAAGTCACACTTGGACTACAATATATTTCGCAAAGTCCACTAGCACGCTTCCAGGCTTTTCAGACAGACATAGATGTAACTATTTCTATGCACTTGGGCATGGCAAATCCACTCGTAATCATCTGATCGCCGATTCGAACGAATCCGACCGACAAATCTCCCAATTAATGGGGGAAAACTGCGCACCAAATGAGTTCAATTGCAGGGTTAGCTGATGATTCGGCTGACGATGGGCGTGGCGCGTGTGTCCACTGAGGCCTGACATTTGCATTAATCTTAATTGATTAATAACAATTCAAGTTCAAAGCTATTATGCGGAAATATCCGTGGCAACTAGAGTGCAGGAATGTGCAAAGTTATGTGTAGAAACAAACATTGCTCGGATCACGAAGTTAAATAAAGACTACTTTTTATACATAATAAAATATCAAGCTATAATTAAAACCACATAAAATTTCTTTCGAGGCTTCTTTTATAGTCAAGGTGCTTGACTATAAGCATCATTATAATTATAATTATTATTCTCCTTGGGATTTTCACAAATTCAGCTAGAAACTCTGGCGGCCAATTTGTTAATATCATTTACAAATTAAATTAAACGCTTTCTTTTTAGAAAATTCAATGCTTGGCAGTTTTCTTGTCAGTTTCCTTGTCGTCATGGTCGTTCTCGTGGCCATCGCTGTCCTGATCCTGGTCCGCCTCGTTTTCGTTCTCCTTATTCTCCTGCTTCAGCTTGAGGGCCTTGCTTGCCTCACGATCCTGCTGCGACTTCTCCCAGGCCAGCTCGAAGGGATACTCCAAAGGCTTAAGTTCGTCGGGACACTCCTCCTGATTGGGAGCCGTGGCCTGGTTGATGGAAGCCCCACGCGTATGGATCTGCTCCAGCTGGGCTGCATTGTGAACCTCCGCATTGAGACCCGTAATAAACTCAAACAGCTGCTCCTTCGTATATATGTTGGGCAGACCGCGGCGCTCAAAGAAGTTGACAATGTTGCCGCAATCCCGCATGAGGAACTCCAGGGCACTCGGATGCTTCGGCTCGACACTCTGGGCTACATCGATAAACCAGCACTTGCCCTCGAACCACAGGATGTTGTACTCGCTCATGTCCGCATGCACCAGCTTGGCCTCGTTGTAAAGCTTATGCATGGCGGCCACAATCTCCTCGTAGGCGCAACTCAGCTCTGCGGCACTCAGCCGGGCATCCTTCAACTTGGGCGCCGCATTGTGGTTGTCGCCGATGAAGCGCATGACCAGCACATGTTTTTTAAGGACCACCACATCCGGAACGTTTAAACCGATGGCCTGCATCCGCATCAGATTGTGCATCTCCTTCTCCGCCCACATATTGATGATGACGCGATGGTTCTGCTTACTGAAACGATCCTTGAAGCGATAATCGTCCTTGATGTACCTATCCCGCTGCTTGAACTCGTTCAGTGTGGTCTTGAATATCTTGATGGCGCACTCTTTGGGCAGCAGATCCGCCGGCATCAGTACCCCACTCTGGTGACCGTGCTCATTGCTACCCGTGTAGTTGGCATCCGAGTTGGCGTGTAGAATGACCGCCTCCTTGCCCGTGGAGATGATGCCATTGATCTGCTCGAGTATTTGATTGTTGATAAGCTTGTAAAGCAGCAGGCGGGTGCTGGCATCCAAGCCCATCTCAGCAGTGGCCACTTTCTCGTGTTTATCAGAGCGTCCACGCCTGGAGTAGGCTCGCAGTTGGTTAAAAACCTATTTAGACATTAAAATCGTTTTAAAATTTACATCTCTTTAAGGATGGTTTAGCTCTCACCTTGTTGGACAGCTTCATATCAAAACCGGCTCCATCGCCAGTGGGAAACTCTGGCGGAAAGGACATTACCCGCTGGGCATTTCGCACTGCACATAGCTGCGGATCGTGCTTGGTGATCATCTCGCCCTCCTTGTTCACCTTGAAGCCGCAGCGTGGAATCGCATCCAGCTGCCGTTCGTTCTCCTCGAACCTATCCCAGTCGTTCTTCAGCTGCTCTAGTTCATCCTCCTCGTAGTCATCTTCGGCGGTGTCGTGCAAGAACTCCGCATCGCCGTCGCGTAGGAACTTGTTTAGCGTCACCGTGACCTTGGACTGCTTGTTTTGCTTACGTTCGATGCGACGCAGTTCCTCGTTGTACTCGTGATCGAACTGGGACTGCAGCATTTGGGCAATAACAGCGTCGCTGTCCTCCTCCAGAGCCGGAATATTCTCGGCCAGCGGCAAGTCGCTGTCATTGAGCAGGGCCGAGTAATCCTCCCACTCCTCGGCATCGCTGGGTTTTTGCATGGAACAACCCGCCACATCGGAATAGCTAGAGGAGGGGTTCGGGCTAGCTGCTCCTTGCCAAATGGAGGATATGGCCGGCTGTTCCGCCGGCTTCTTTTGCTTTTGCAGCTCCTTGTCGTGCAGCTGATGGGCATACTGCTCTGACATTATTTCCGCCAGGTTCAATGCCTGAACTGGCTCACTGGCCTTTACCCATGGTGACGACATTCTAAGCGTGAGAAAGGGCAATTAACGGAGAATTTTATAGGGAGCTTCACCCACAAACCTTTTGGCACTTGGCTGGACAACTTCGAGACCCGTTTCGGTGGTAATTGTGGGAAGTCTGTGAGTCAAACACAAACAAACCTTCTTGTCAGATCCTCACCAGCTGCGTTTAGCAGCGGATTTGAAGTGTCCGGTCTCGCTGAGAATTCTATTTTATAGCGCAATCGAGGCGCGGCAGTTTAGGCCAGCAGTTACAACTCTGTTGCAATGGCTTATTCCTTGTATTTCACCAAAAAACAATGCGTTTTTCCTGCGATTGTGAAATTATCAGATGGTTAAATAGAGATGGACCAAAATCCAATTGGGAAAGCTGCCGGAGTTGCCACATCAAGTCCTTTCTCCCGTGTAAAATATCGATAGCGCATACATCGGCTGGTACTATCGGCAAGTGCATATCGATAGGCTGATAGGCCCAGTAATCGACACTTTTTGTTGTAGTTGTACATTTTTCGCCAAAAATAATAATAAAAGTGAAAAATTTTTTTGTTAATACAATTCTCTTTTTTGTTGTACAAAGAAAAATGTTATTAAACTGATTCTCGTCGCGTTCTCCCCCTCCGTAAAAAATAACGGAATAAACGGCCGCCAGCAACGACAACAACAACAAAGTGCAATAAATACGTGCCTAGAGTGCGCTGGTAAGAAAGATGGAAACAAAAAGCGAGAGAGACGAAAAGCAATCAAAATAGAATTCCGAATTTAGAATATGACAGACTGAAGAAAATGTTCAATTTTCGAACGCATTGCCGCTGGTGCTTCCTCTTTCCACTGTGCTTGCTGCCTGCCTGCTTTTAGCTGCTTCCTCTTCCTTCGCAGGCGAATGTGTATGATGATGTGCGCGGGGGACATTGGGGGTCAAATGCAGAGCCGAAAGATCGGGGGAGATTTCTGATTGGGATTCTTCTTCTGTTTTCTGTTTTCTGCTTTCCGTTTTGGTTGGATTTTCGTGCTAATTTGCGATTGCAACGCTCACCCACACCCACACACACACGCTTTTCGGCCGCCTGTAATTATTGTTTCTTCTTTCATAGCGCCTTCGCTTTAACCGCCAACAAACGCTGCTCCTCCGCCGCTGCACTAACCAACCAAAAAAAACATACAAGAGCATAACTTAACCCACACGGAGCGAGGATAATGATAAAGTCCACCACGAATCCACAGGAACAGCGCCTGCCACGCCCCGAGGATCAGCAGCAGCAGCCACAGCCTCCTCATCCGCCACAGCCCCCTTCTGCGCCCGCCACGCCCACGCACCAGGTGGCCGCCGTCATAGCCAACATGGACACACTGAAGACCGCCTTTCTGCCCAATCTCAGCATGGATCCCAACGTCCACGTCGCCCCACACTACTGTCCCATGTGCCACCAGCAGTTCGAGCGGGCGCAGCACGCCGCGGAGCACATGCAGCTCTGCCATGGGATCACGCTAAATGCGCAGGGTGCCATCACCACGCTGGAGGCCGCCCAGCAGCAGCTGCAACAGCAACAACAGCAGCAGCAGCAGCAACAACTCAAGCCCAGCCATGCCTGCTTCAACTGTGATGAAAAGTTCGGTAGCGCCGTGGAACTGGACGAGCACCATCGGCTGGCGCATCAGACCACCGCCTTTTTGGCGCGGTGCCTCATGTGCAGCATCTATGGCGTCCACTCGGCCACTCAGCAGCCCAACGAGTTCAAGTGTTCGCAATGCGGCTCCGTTTGCACCACAGCCATGCTGGCCGCCGGACAGCAGAGCTTTATGGATCAGCAGCAGGAGGCGGCGGTGACGCCTGATGATCAGCTGCCGGCGATGGCACCGCGTGATATGAGACTGACGCCCGAGGAGCAGCACCACCAGCAGCAACTGCAGGCGGAGCAGCACCACCACCAACAACAGCAACAACAGCAGCAGCAGCAGGAACTGCTGGAGCAGCAGCAGCAGGCGCAACATCAGCAGGTGCAGCATCATCAGGACCAGGATCTCGCTGGCGGCGATCAGGTGGCGTTGAAGGTGCCACCGCTAACCGTCAAGTTGAACAAGAATGGAGCCAATGGCAGCGGCGGCGCCATTGTGGCCCATCCGCAGGTGATCATCAAGGAGGAGCCTCTCAGTCTAAGTGATAGTGGCGATGTGGGTAACGCCGTGCCCGTCTATGCCATACAAGCGAATCCCGGCGTCACGGCCCCAGGAACCGCATCCACGGTGCTCGTCGGCACGCAAACAGTGCCCGCCGATCTGGCGCACAAGATACGGCACAAATGCCCGGACTGCCCGAAGACCTTCAAAACGCCCGGCACGCTGGCCATGCACCGCAAGATCCACACAGGCGAAGCAGAGTAAATCCATTTTATATGCATCCTACTGACCATTAGTATTCCTGCAATGTTGACTGGTTTTGAGTAACTGAGATTAGGTTGGAAAGTTAAGGGAATTGTTTATAGAACATTTTGGAAGGTTTTTTTGTTAGAATTTAAAATTAAACCCATTCTAAAATATCTATTTTTTAAATTTAGTATAAAGTTGACAAGGTTTCCCTTTTTATTTGGAATTTTGAAGAGTTTTTAGAGCTTTAACAAAAAGGAAGTCATTTAAAAGATTAGATCTTTTAGGATTATTATCTTTTTTCAAGAACATATTATTTGAAGTATTTATTATACTAGTAAACGCCTTTGTAAAACATTTTTAACTACAGTTAGTATAACCTTTTTAAAGTTTCCTTTTTGTTGAGATTTTAAAAGAGTCATATAAATCAAAAGGAAGTAATTTAAACGATTATATCTTTGAAAGTTAATTAACTTTATTGAAGAACCTACTGAAATACTGCCTAAAAAGAACCATAAAAAAGCAGGAAGTCATTTAAGTGATTAGATATTGAAAAACTGATTAGTTTTATTAAAGAAACCATCAAGATATTCTTCAATTGCTTTTCCAAAAGCAACAATATACAAGAGAAAGTTTCAATAACTTATAAAAATAATATTTTTAAAAGGCAATAATACTAAATACTATTAAACATGCCTCATTAAGACCTTTTACAACTCAAAACCAGTTACTAAAAGCATTGCAGAAATACCCATAGTCATTCATAATTTTTGGTCTTCTCCAAGCCGGCAGCTCAAAGGGAACTCAATATATTCTTATGATACATTCGAATTCCCTTGGGGTCTGGAGCAGCTAAGAGAGATCGTGGCCAAGCTAACCCTAATAATCTTACCAATCTTGTATATAGTATATATTATTTTTGTTTTTCCCTACGGTGCCCAGCTGAGCGCATGGGCGCGCCCTCGAAGCTTTTGGGACGTTTAGCCCATGCGTTCGTGTGTCGTTTGTCGTTTGTTTTGCTATTTATTTTTATATATCGAGTGTTACTAATAATATAATTCGAATTTCTTTCTTTTCTCCCGCGCCACCTCTCTCTCTCTCTCTCTCTCTCTACTCTCTTCTCTATCTCTCTACGCGTTATTTTGTGATTATGAATATATATGAATGAATGAATCTGTATAATTCTTAACTCTCGACTCCGAATCTCCGCAATCTCCAGCGCCACGCCCAAAGAACGCCCCTACACGTGCTCCTACTGCGGCAAGTCCTTCACTCAATCGAATACACTAAAACAGCACACTCGCATACATACAGGTGAGAAACCCTTTAGATGTGGCTATTGTGGCAGGGCGTTCACTGTTAAGGATTACCTGAACAAACATTTAACGACTCACACGGGTGAGAAGCAATATTTTTCAAATCAATTCAGTCAGTCAATCAGCTCTCAACTCAATCAATCAATCGACTCGTCAATCAACCAATCAATCGATCCAAACTACATCACCTCAGTGTGATTAGTAACAAAAAAAAAGCAATACTCCAAAAAAAGAGAAACCTCTGTATGCAAGTCCATTTCCATTTGCCATACACCTCAACCTCGCTCTCAATCGATCAGTATCAGTAAAAGTATCAGTCTCTCACCTCGCACAAGAATTTGGCAAAAAGAAAAGTGTAACCTTTGAGAGAATGTCACTTGCTTATAGGAATATATATTTAAAACTTTGAAAGAGTATGTAGAAAATGTATTAAAATGCCATGCTATTTTATTTTAATATCCTTACATCAAAACTAGATTTTATTCGAAAATTCACACATAAAAGATCTTTTTAAAAGTAAGCTGTTTCAGAAGAGAGCTTCTTCTACCTCCTCTTTAAGCAAAGCTGACAAATCTTAACTTTCAATAGCGTTTCAACCCAGTTTGCAGCTTGAACTCTTTAAGAATCTTAATCAAAATAATTGTAGATTTCAAAAGAAAAACTAAAAAAATGATATCTTTAAATGGCATTTAGTATACATTTTAATTTATAAAACTCTAAGTACATATTTGTCCAGCTTTTAAAAAAATATTATTTAAATAATCTCAAAGATTTTGTTTAAAAAAAAATCAGTTTAAAATTGTTAACATTAATTGGCGTTGCCACCCAAATTGCAGCTTGAACCTGTTGGAAATTATAGTCAAAAACGCTTTTAGAGTTCAAAAAACTTTATTTTATCAATAAAAATAAAATAAAAAAATAAAATATTTTATTTCAACTAATAACAGTTATTTAGTTAGTTAATATTTACTTATAAAAGTCAGCCAGTTTGTCTTAGTAATCAAAAATGTAAGCCATTACAAACTTTCGACTACTTTCGGTTCTTAGTTATCAGCTTAGCGATTACGCTGCCTTTATTAACTAATTCAAGATTAGAATCAAGAGCTGTGATGCCTCCAATTAAGACCCGCAACAGGTTTAAGCAGCAGGTGACATTCAGAGCGAGCCTTTAATTTTTTGCCATATTCTTCGATTTATAAATAACGAACGAATCGAATGAGTCACTGTTTACATTGCCCTCACAAGGAAAATAATTCTAATTTGGCACTCTGTCATTCCGTGAGGGTATCAATATATGATAATCCAAATCCGTATCGCCCGCCGCCTCATCTCATTACGTAATAATATGTCTCGAATGCATTTTAACACCACGAACCACCAACTATATATATATACACACACATTTACTATATAATCAATATATACATAGTTTGATTACGTGCAAAAACCTCTTTTGATATGCATTTACACATATCTACAGTACCTACACCCATCAATCAACCAATCAATCAGTCAATCAAATCCAGTTTTTTGGTACTTGCACGCACCAATCAATCTCAATCGCAAACTCAAACTCAAAACTCAAAATCAAAAGTGGCGACTTGCATAGCGACAAGTGCTAACCGAGTGTTCCAACCTTTTTTTCTCTCCCTTTTATTCTCCGTCTATGCGATGGCTGTTTTTGCAGGTGAGAAGCCCTTCCATTGCGGCTACTGCGAGAAGTCCTTTAGCGTGAAGGACTATCTCACCAAGCACATACGGACGCATACCGGCGAGAAGCCGTACACCTGTCCGTACTGTGACAAGCGCTTCACGCAGCGCAGCGCCCTAACGGTGCACACGACCAAGCTGCATCCGCTCTAGGGCAGGCCGGGCGGTGGCCGCCAGTTAAACGTTGCTGCCTCGGCCGATGATCCACCTCCTCGAGATGCTAAAGCCGACGCGGATCCCAAGAAGCCACCGGCCTAGAGGAAGCAGCAACCCCCCAAAACAAAAATGAAAGACCTATTTCAAAGACGAGACACAGAGACACACTCACCACTCACTCACAGGAAGGCGAGGACGGAGTGGAGCGGATGCAACCAACGACTGGCAAATCTCTTCACAGTGCTGCTAGATACTAAATTAGATTTTCATTTAAAAGATTCGGTTAACACAAGAAGCAAAAAACAAAGTTGTACTAAACACTAGCGTACAGTTCGTAGTATGTTTAAGTTATTGCAATCGATTTTTGATTTTTATTATTATTATCATTATTATTATTATTTTTTGGTTATGTAGATGTTTTGCAATTTTACACACACACCTATTGTATATCGTATATCGTATATTTGTTATTCTATGAGATTTTATATGGTGACTCCTTGGCGCACACTCACTAAAGCGCACACTACCCGACACGACACAGAAACACAGACACACTACACTACACGACACGACACACAACGTCTATTATTTATAAAGAGAGAGAAAATATTTTTTACTCATTATACTTTGTGGCAATATTATTTTTACTACTTCCTGAACTTGTTTTCGAAATGTTACAAAAAGAGAAACAGCAAAACAATGAAAGGTAAACAACAACAAAAAAAAAAAACTCATCATGTCTACGCGCAAAACTTAAATTATTTTTTAAATTATACATTTATATTATTCGAACTCAAAACAACACACAAAATTATTATTTATTCTCTATACACTTTTCAAAATTTCTCAAAACTCATAGAGAGGAAATGGCGAAAGGAAACACACACGAAATTTAGTCATTTCTTTAACTAAAAAAAAACATCTATTTTTGCACACGAGCAGGATCTCGTTTGTTTTGGCTTTAACAAATTTATTTACTTTTAATTTTAATAACCAAATGATTTAATCATTTTTTAGCTTGTTTTTATTGACAAAGAGGAAGTGAAATGTTAACCATTGTTTATTTTTTAAATTATTTAAGTTGTGAAAGCGCTGCTTTTGTACGTAACAGTGAGATTGTATAAAAACAAAACAAACAAAAAACTAAACCAATCAATTAACTAAGAAATTAATTTTACAAAATTTGCATTTTTTTAACGCAATAAAAATAAAAAAACAAAGTATTTAAGGCAAACAATTTAAAATTAAAATGAGAATTAAATCTACGCTAAAACGCAACACAGCTTTATGCGCCAAACTAGAACTTTAAAAACAAATCTAACATAACGATCCATCGATCCTTTTCGAGGACACTTCTCGAGTTGTTTTTTGTAATATATTATAAATACGGATCCAACATTTTTACTACTACCGATCGATCACTTGCAAGACGATGAAGAGTTGTACGTACTAAAAACCAACTAAAACTTAAACTAAAAACTGTAGCAAAACCAAAACCATGTACATTTTTATAACATAGTGTTATATAATTATAAAGTATACAAATCTATATATATATATATAAATATAAACCTGTATCTAATATTAATGCATAATACACTCAAAAACAAATTGTCTACCTAACGGCACATAGCACAGCAACAAAAAACGATGCGCAGCGCATGTAAAACCAAAATAAATTCTAAGTACTAAAATATTGTAATTCATTAAGTTTTAAATAAATTAAAACCGAGATGAGTTGACGATCAAAACAAGCTGGCACAGAAATCAACAAGAGAACGAAAGCTTAACTAACAGCCGCAGCACTAATTAACTCGAACTCGAAAAGCCCCAGCAGCCAATGCCATGTGATCAGTGATCAAAAGAAAATTAAAGCACTATTTGTACACTACTTTTTCAGTCATAGAAACCCCTTGAACCGATTTTAAAGCCTCGTGTCAATGATCACTGATCGAAAAGCGTGGCGTTGGCTGGCGGCATCACGAAACTAATCACGATACGTACTAAATACTGACTAACTATTAGATCTTAGCCGCGAATCAACCAAAAACGAAGCCAGACAGCCACAACAGACACCTACACACACAGAACACACACGATCATAAGCAAGTGAGTAATTAGCAATTAAATGTAATTAAAGCGAAATTTATTATTATAATTATTACTATATATATAAATAGATATTACGACTATGTATGTAAATGTACTTGCAATCTAAATTTACGTGACAAAAAATAGCAAATATTCGAGCAATATTTCAATTTAAAAAAAAAAACGTATAAAAATGGAACAATACATAAACAAAATAAAGTCCAACAACCAATGTAGAAAGATTATGTACGAAAAAAAAGTAAGAAGAAGGTCTTTTAAGCTTGCGGGGTTACCTAGTTCTTGGAGAATAGATTCGACGATATGATTTATGTAGTTTAAACTTTACGTATTAGTCTTTGTAAATTTTTAAAATTAATGTTTGAACTTGAAAAATCTAGGTTTTCTTATTTCGTGTTTGTTTAGTAACTTATTTCGAGTTTTATGTTTTATATTTAAATTTTAAATTGTTAAAAAGGAAAGGGAATTTATTTTGTGGCATCATTTTATAGTCGTTTTTCTCCTATAGTTTTTTACCTTTATATTAGTTACGAAGACTATCTGCAATATCTTAGAGCAGTACTTTATTTGTCC
>JAEIIL010025244.1:0-13958 GCA_018905715.1 Drosophila lini | reverse complement strand
AAAATCTAATTTATAAGATAAGATATTTGTAATAGATAAATATAACGATTATCTACAAATATTTGAAACCATTTGAAACAAAGTCCTAACAGCTTTATGGTCTTCTTGGAAATATATTGTTTATGATTAATTGATTTCAAAGGTTTGAACACTTCCGAGAACCAATTGGGCTGTTCTAATTTTATTTTTTTTTTTTTTGAACAGGAGACAGCCGTTAAATCAAAAGTCAAGAGGTTTGCCCATAAATAGAAAGGGTAGTATAAATTTATCAACTACCATTTTTACCCTCACCGCTTTGTACCCGTGCACCCCCCTGGCAGTTGCTAGGGCCGACAAGAGGGGCGATTTATAAAGGCTGACAAAACCAAAACAAACAACTATCAATATCAGGTTGTCTTATATGGAACAGGGAATTACTCGGCTGAAGCGTTATTAATTTAAATTGATAGAGGCGGTGGCTAGTGGCTACGCAATGCGGACCGTACATATGTAGTACTTGAAGAGTTTTGACTTTAGTGCGGGTATTTGTCGATTTTTGATTCCTGATAACGACCTCTGTTGTGCTGCCTCCCTGATCATACATGGCCGACATGGCATACCCGCCCGCCCGATTCGAAGATATAGCAACTGTGTGAGTTTTATAGAGAGGCGGCGACAGAGAGCCGATTGGCGAGCGGGTTCTAGAGCCGCCGCTGGTCGCGGCGAGTGCCAAAATTAAACGCAGTCGATCGCTGGCGGTGAGCAGACGTGCGCTCAGCTTGAGATACAGATACTCGGCACTCAGTCAGATACTCTCGGTCGGCAACAAACAAGTTCTAAATTTATCGCTCGTACTCGCGGGGAATCGAATCTGTGGTGTCTTTGACATTCTAAAGCGTTTTCGGAGCTGCGAAGGTAAGCGAATCCCAGGCAAAGACCCCGCAAAACTCGACTAACCCAGTGGGTTCAAGGTGATCGATCTCTGGTTCTCTTGAGCCGAGGCAAGAAAGTGTGTCACAGATCTTAGACCGCAAAAGATGCAAAAGCATCTTAGAGAGCACGTGCTCCAGCAGATTCGCCTGCATTTCGGCACGTGACGATGCCCAGTGATAGCAAGTAGCTAGTTAGTCAGTTAGTCAGAGGGGAGGGGTCACCTCGCCTGTCATGGGACCCATTGTGCAAGCGGCGCTCCCACCTGCCCGAAGTCACAGGTAAAGTCAGAGCGCTCTAGCTCCGTCTCTGTCTGGAGCCCGCGAGTATCTCTGAGATACGTAGTGGTCGTCGTCGTGCGTGTCATATTGCGACAGTGTGAGTGTTGGTCGAACACACAGATACTGGGCCAGCATTTGTATGTATGAATATCTGTGAGTCGCGCTCTCCCACAGAGTCGCGAGTTTTCGAGTTTTATGCAATCAAATAATACGGGTATCATGTGATCTCCGGGGCTTGTGGTCGGCCTAGAAAAAGTCTTCTGCTAGAACGGAGGAGAAACCTAGAACCAAAAGCTGGGCTCGATCGAGTACTTCAATATAGCTTCGAGTAATAGCACACAATAAATTCCAGTCGATTATGATTTATGGATCACTCTATAAATTCCCCGTCGTCGTCGCACTTCCCACCGATCAATCAACTTTAGCTGATTAGCCAGCAGCAGCAGAGCCCGTTTATGAATGGAAAATCTGAACGTTCGAGAAATCAAGAAATCCCAGATCTCAAGTACGAGTGCATATAAGCCTTTTAAAGCCCCGCACTCGAGTCCCAGATCTCCAGTTGCGCAACTCCCCAGCCGAAAGCTTATCGGCATTACGACAAAGACCTCTGGGAATGCCATCGAAACATGGCAATTCTCAATGAAATTGCAGAATTATAGTTTTCCAAAACCTATATCCGAGACTGGGTCTTAAAATGGTTGTCTTAAAAAAAAAATTAATATTGGTGTTATATAAGTCTGGGATAAATGTCCTTTAAATTTACTTAAGAATTTGGGGTAGGGTGCAATACATATATCAGTTAATAGCCATGTGTTTAACCTTAGTTTATGGGTTCGGGCTTCTGTTTTACAACTCCCATTTATTTTTAGTTCTCTGCCACCAATTACCTTTCTGATAAGTCAGTGCCATATGGACATAATTTGGATTTGTGACGCAACTGAAGCGCTTTAGTAGTTTTCTTTACTTTGCTCCCACAGAAGCAGTTTTGGAAAATCAATTGAATTGACAATTGGCGTTAATAAAGATGAGTATGGGATGGGCCTCTCTTCTGCCGATCGTCTTCGTATGTGGATTCACATTGAAATGATCTATGTATATGTGTGTAAAAGTCTTAATTACTCGCCGAGAAAAAAAATGGAATTGTCATAAAAACGAACGCTCTCAATAAAAAGTAGAAGTTATATTCGCATTCGAATTAACAACAAATAGCAGCAAGAGAGCACTGAAAATGGGAGAGCCAGAGAGAAGCAAGATAGAGAGAAGAAAAATAGAGAGAAACAAACAAAACAGAGCGAATAGTGAACGAAACTTCGAAGCGTAGCGATATTAGTATTAGCCTACACTCACATGGGCGTGCGCCCGCTCCCAAAAAAAAGGGGGCTGTCAATGTCACCGCTCTCTTCTTGGCTCTATCTCCCTCCGTTTGTCCCTCCCCGTCGATTAAATGTGATTAAGGCTCACCCACAACTCGCGTGTGTGAGACAGGAGCAACAACAACAGCTGCATTTGAACTACAGTCGAGCTTCAATAATTTAAATTCCTGTCCAAATCTGGGTCTGAAACTAAATAGTTAATAAGTTATCGAATTGGAAACTTCAAGCTTTAAAAATATAAGGTAGACAACATTTGAAAATATTAAAAACTAATTTAATAAAAATAGTTTTTTATTCAAAACTCCTGGTAAAGTCTGTGAAAGTAGGCTGAAAACTATTTATTGATCTGCCTTTGATAAAAACACAGCATACTTTTTGGCTTCTTCAGAATAAATATCAAGTATACGATTAAATTAATTTTCATAGGAAAATAAATAGTAAGATTAACTACGATTATAGATAAATATTGGTTATCATACAAGTCTAACTGTATGTGGAGGTGGTTGGCACCCACACACTCGCACGCAAGGCTAGAGTCCACTCACGAAAATGACCAGCAAAGAGGAGCGAACAGAGAGGAGAAGGAAAGAGGCGAGAAGCGGATAGCAAACGGCAATGGCTACGACGTCGCTTAGCGCCTAGTTGTTGTTTTGAAGTTGAACTGGTTTACAGTTAGCGCAGCTGTTTCGCCACCTCGGCGTTTTCAACGTTTTCAGTGTTTTTTTCGTGTTCGAGCTGTGCGTGCGTGCGAGCGATATTGGGCAATTGGGAATTCGAAATTCCAGTTTCCAGTTTTCGGTGAATTCAATTTATTAAAACGAAAGCAGCACTTGATCAGGCGAGTTCAATTGAAACAAATACCTGTTTTCCAATCATCGTGTTATGAAAAAGTTGCCAATTAAT
This sequence comes from Drosophila lini, assembly GCA_018905715.1. NCBI lineage: Eukaryota > Metazoa > Arthropoda > Insecta > Diptera > Drosophilidae > Drosophila > Drosophila lini. The sequence goes on along the minus strand of JAEIIL010025244.1, from coordinate 10,492 downwards.
TCAGGAGAAATGACTAAATATTTACAAATAGAGTGCTTTGTTTGTCCTCGTCTGGATATTGTGTTTATAAGCAACGACTGTGTACAGTAGTACCTACAAATACATACGAATGTCTATATAATAGCCTGATATCGTACATATGCCTAAGTACTGACAGGGTTGAGTCCAAGCTGTGGTGATTTCCGCCCTGAGGCGATAAACCTTCTAAGCAAGCACCCACCCTTTTGATTAAATTTTAATCAACGTGCAATTCAATTATAAAAACTGTACTTTAGGAATTTCCTCAAAGGAAATACACTCAAGTCCCCCTTTTACATATTGGGTACTGGTAAATTGTCAATCCCTAATTAATGTTTTAAATTCGTTAAAGCTTATAAAGAGACTGTTATTAAAAACATACAAAAAATATTACAACATATTCATTCTTTCAAATCCATTATTATAATAATAAAAAGTCGCAGTATATTAAAACACAGTCTTTATGTCAAAGAACCTAAACCTTGAAAAGTTTACAGAAATTTACCCTTCGTAAGACATTTGAGTGTGTACAAGGTGTAAGTTCGTTAATTACACTATAAAATAGTTTAAAATGCACTAAATGGCATTGTAAAAATTAACAAGTAGCCGCCGTTATATTGGAACCCAATCTATATGGATTTCCCTCCTACGTTTCTGGTTCGGCGCACGCCAATACTAGGCTAATGAAGCTATAAAAACTACAAACAATTGAACTGGCAAACATTCTAAAACGATCTTTAATGACCCGACAATTGGACGCGTATTCGTAATTAATAATAAGAGCAATTAAGGCTGCGAATTTCATGACTCTGCTATTTTTAGCAAACTGGCGACAACCGGCTAAAGGCCCAGAAAAAAACAACAAAGTGCCAGCCAGCACACATTCTTACATACATATTTGTATAAGTTGGCCTGATAAAAGTGTCAAAGCAAGCGAAAAAGCTGAAACCGAGCAAAAGATGTGCCGGGGAGAGCAACAGGCTATGGGAGCATCAAGTGGATCCCACTTCTCATTTTTATCCCGGGAACTCGATAGCATAAGGCATGAGGGGGAACTCCGTATGGGTTCTGGCTACTCCTACTGCAGTAGAGATGTTAGTGGAAATGTCATGTGATTGATGGATCTAACAAAGCACTGATGGTTGGATGGGGTTTTCGTGAATATCCATGACGTCCCCTGTCGCTGGCAGCAGGCCAATTGTCTGGGCCATGGTTTTGTTATTTTAATGCTGTTTTACAAATGACTCGAACGCCCCTACACAGCGAGATAATTAGCTCGTAAATCTAATAACTATTATATTGTTTTATATAATGGGGTTTTAATTAGAAAAGGAACTACTTGAATTCCTTAATTTAATAAATATTATATTCTTATATAATTGGGTTTTAATTAGAACAGGAACTACATACATTTTAATAGCTCAAATGTCGAAATGTTGATTCACAAAAAACATCCCCAAATGTAAGATAAAATAACTCTTGAAGTCATAACTAAAGTCCGAGGGCTCAACAAAATATTCACTAGCAAGCCTCGGAAATGAATCATTCTTAATAGTTGGGGTTTATTGTATAAAAATATATACCATGAATAAAGGCTATTGTTCAGTTTTTTTAAATAAATTAATAAAAATTTCATACCACTCTTTTAGTCCCATTGTTTTCAGTGCACAAAATTTCTGCATAAATATATGTCCTACATATAACACATCATACGTTTTATACCTACCGCAAAAAGCAAAAGCTAATTCTTCTCTCCTGTCGGGGAACGGGAATTTGGATGGGATTCGGATTCCGTGTGGGGGGAGAACCGGGACCATATGTAGTCCGGGGGACCATTAAAGTTCGATAATGTGCGAGGCTGACGTCGCCGTGTCGTTGACTGTTTGGCCGATGATGTCACAGCAAACCTTGATGTCGTCTGTGTGTACACTGCGAAATGCTCTCGAGTGCAGACACCACCACCAGACGGCTGACTACTACTACTGCTGCCCTGCCCAGGACCTCGCCCACCTTCCATTCGACCTGCCCACAGATGCGTCAGTGCGGAGGCAAGCCAATTACTTGCATTATCTGACTTCCACCGATTTTTTGGGAGAAGTCGGCTTTATTTGCACATGGCGGGCCAGGTTTGACTGGCAGTCCCTGATAAACTGAAAATTATCAGTTAATTTGCCATAATCATAATTTATATAAAAACCGCCATATGTTTTGTGGGGTTAAGCTTTCTTGAGGAAGTGTCAGTGCATTTTGGGTCGACGCAGCGATAAGAACTGTGTTCGTACTAACGGCTGTAAACAATATTGCAGCAGTATCGAGATAGCTCTGGTAAATAAGTTGGTTTGCACAGTAAGATAAAGGCGTAAAGCCAAGTTATTTCTTAACTAGATAATACAGGTAACAGGTGGAAAGAAAACTTAAGATATAACTATTTAAAATTCCACAAAATAATATCTTCATCAACCTAAATCATAGTCATGCCATCTGGTCTAACAGGAAGGAAATCTATCAACAATGAATTTGACTTTGTGTTGAACTAATCTTTATGGTTGCGTTTATATTTGGATCATAAATAGGTGAGTTCCAAGAATTGGAACTGTGTTTATATGCACATATAATAATACAATTTTAGTTGTGATCGCATTTTGTAAAGGTTTTAAAAGTACTTCCGTTGCTTTAGGCAAGGTCGTTGGTCAAAGTAATTTCTTTCAGTCTTCTAACAATTCTTTAGATCGCTTTCTTACCTTTCAATTAAACCTAACACTGTTTAAAAATGTAAATATTCAGTTAATGTTCGATTCCTTTACCTTCGAAGCCAATACAAAACAGCTCTTCCAGTCTAAAATATTTGTTAACTCAACAATCCATTTGGAGTTACGTGATTTTGCTGTTAAATTCAGTTAGAACGTGACTGGGTATTGTAATTGAGAAGTGGAAACTTTTTTGGTCTTAGTATATGGACTCTACTTGTTTGATTCTATGGTTGTGATGAAAGCCCCGCCGGGTCCGAGCGCCATATGGAGCTGAAAATAGAGTGATTGCCTTTCCACACCAAAGAAAAACAAATGAAAGACAAATAAATAAATAGAATCATTTGCAGAGCAAGCAGGCAAAATTTTGTACATAAATATGTCGGGTTGAATAGCGGGCGAAGATGCACTGAGATAAAAATGCTTAATTTGTTCATTATAAAATTTACTTATAAAGATATTATTATTTTATTTGGTTGAGAAATCCTGATAAAAATTATATCTTCTAAGATAAAACATGATCTTTTCATATATATGACAATATATTAAATAATATAATATGGAGCTAGTTTTGACATATTTTTTGGTCAAGTGAAACTATTGTTTATCGCATATCCCCTCTGCTGACCAAAGACCAAAGCAAAACGATGGCGAAAAACAAATCGTGGTCGCTATTCTTTATTTTAATTGCACGTCTGCGGAATGCCGAAACTAATCCCCCTGGCCAATGCCTCCTCTCTTGTTCACAGGGAACGTAAGCAGTCGCCAAGATGGGGGACATGTTCCGAAGTGAGGAAATGGCACTCTGCCAGATGTTTATTCAGCCGGAGGCCGCGTACACCTCCGTATCTGAGCTGGGCGAAACCGGCTGCGTGCAGTTCCGCGACGTAAGTACGGATTGTAGTTGCCCCTTGGCGCCACCACTAATCAAAGATCCTCTCTCCAGCTGAACGTGAACGTCAACGCCTTCCAGCGGAAGTTCGTCACCGAGGTGCGTCGCTGCGATGAGCTGGAGCGCAAGATCCGCTACATCGAGACGGAGATCAAGAAGGACGGCATCGTGCTGCCGGACATCCAGGATGACATTCCGCGGGCGCCAAACCCACGCGAGATCATCGATCTGGAGGCTCACCTGGAGAAGACCGAGTCGGAGATGATTGAGCTGGCCCAGAACGAGGTGAACATGAAGTCCAACTACCTGGAGCTCACAGAGCTGCGCAAGGTGCTGGAGAACACGCAGGGCTTCTTCTCGGACCAGGAGGTGCTCAACCTGGACTCCACCAACCGGGCTGGTGGCGTGGACGAGGCTACTGCCCAGCATCGCGGCCGACTTGGCTTTGTCGCCGGCGTGATCAACCGCGAGCGTGTGTTCGCCTTCGAAAGGATGTTGTGGCGCATCTCGCGCGGCAATGTCTTCCTCAAGCGTTCCGATCTGGACGAGCCGCTGAACGATCCGGCAACGGGCCATCCCATCTACAAGACCGTCTTCGTGGCCTTCTTCCAGGGCGAGCAGCTGAAGAACCGCATCAAGAAGGTGTGCACCGGCTTCCACGCCTCGCTCTACCCCTGTCCCAGCTCGCACAACGAGCGCGAGGAGATGGTGCGCAACGTGCGCACTCGCCTGGAGGACCTGAAGCTCGTCCTCAGCCAGACGGAGGATCACCGCAGCCGGGTCTTGGCCACCGTGTCCAAGAACCTGCCCTCGTGGTCCATTATGGTCAAGAAGATGAAGGCCATCTACCACACGCTCAATCTGTTCAACATGGACGTGACCAAGAAGTGCCTGATCGGCGAGTGCTGGGTGCCCACCAAGGATCTGCCCATCGTCCAGAAGGCTCTCTCCGACGGATCTGCTGCCGTGGGCAGCACCATTCCCTCGTTCCTCAACGTGATCGATACCAACGAGCAGCCGCCGACCTTCAACAGGACCAACAAGTTCACTCGTGGATTCCAGAACTTGATCGATGCCTACGGCGTGGCCTCGTACAGGGAGGCCAATCCCGCTCTGTACACCTGCATCACCTTCCCCTTCCTGTTCGCCGTGATGTTCGGCGATCTGGGCCACGGCCTTATTCTGGTTCTCTTTGGCGCCTGGATGGTTCTCTCCGAGAAAAAGCTGGTCCGCATTCGTAACGGTGGCGAGATCTGGAACATCTTCTTCGGCGGCCGCTACATCATCCTGCTTATGGGTCTCTTTGCCTGCTACACCGGATTGGTCTACAACGATATCTTCTCCAAGTCGATGAACCTGTTTGGATCGCGCTGGAGCAACAACTACAACACCACGACTGTGCTGACCAATCCCAGCCTGCAGATGCCGCCCAATAGCTCCACCCACGGCGTCTATCCCTTCGGTCTGGATCCCGTGTGGCAGCTGGCCGACAACAAGATCATTTTCCTGAACAGCTTTAAGATGAAGCTCTCGATTATCTTCGGTGTGCTGCACATGGTGTTCGGCGTGTGCATGTCCGTGGTTAACTTCACCCACTTCAAGCGCTACGCTTCCATCTTCCTGGAGTTTGTGCCCCAGATCCTCTTCCTGCTGCTGCTCTTCGGTTACATGGTGTTCATGATGTGAGTAGGATTTGAATATATTTCCTATATATTTTTTAAAATCGATTCTTTTTTAAAGGTTCTTCAAGTGGGTTAGCTACAACGCCAAGACAAACATCCAGTCCGAGACACCCGGCTGTGCTCCGTCCGTCCTGATCATGTTCATCAACATGATGCTGTTCAAGAACACACCACCGCCCAAGGGATGCGACGAATTCATGTTCGAGTCACAGCCGCAGGTGCAGAAGGCCTTCGTGCTCATAGGCCTTTGCTGCATTCCCTGGATGCTGCTGGGCAAGCCCCTCTACATCAAGTTCACCCGCAAGAACAATGCTCATGTAGGTCCCCCGCAACACCGGAATCCGCTCCTCTTATTATTAGTACTAATTTGTTATTCCTTTCTTTCGGGCAGGCCAAGCACAATGGCCAGCTGACCGGCAACATGGAGCTGGCCGAAGGCGAGACCCCTCTGCCCACGGGCTTCTCTGGAAACGAGGAGAACGCAGGAGGTGCCCACGGTCACGATGATGAGCCCATGAGCGAGATCTACATTCACCAGGCCATCCACACCATCGAATATGTGCTCAGTACCATCTCGCACACGGCCTCCTATCTGCGTCTCTGGGCTCTGTCCCTGGCCCATGCCCGTAAGTGTTCCTGTGGAGCTGTTAGTGGGTCTCTCTATTAATCCCTTGTGCATTGCAGAGCTCTCCGAGGTGCTGTGGAACATGGTGTTGTCCCTGGGTCTGAAGATGTCCGGAGTGGGCGGCGCCATCGGGCTCTTCCTCATCTTCGGTGCCTGGTGCCTGTTCACCTTGGCCATCCTGGTCCTGATGGAGGGTCTGTCCGCCTTCCTGCACACCCTGCGTCTGCACTGGGTTGAGTTCATGAGCAAATTCTACGAGGGCCTGGGCTATGCCTTCCAGCCCTTCAGCTTCAAGGCCATCCTGGACGGCGAGGAAGAGGAGTAGAGAGCTCCAGTGTGCTCAAACCACGAAAATATGTAAAAAAAATTATCCAGCGAGCTTTGTTTTGCCCACAGCCCACTGATATGTTTTGGGTTGTTTGTTAAATGTTTTTGTTTTGTTTATTCCATTCTCGGATATCGTCAGTATTGTGGTGCTCTTCCCACATTTTTGTATCCCCTCCGTTTTGTATTCCATTTGTTGTCCAAAAGTATTCCTCCTCCTGGCCCGGAGTTGTGCCTAGTATTCTCAAAAAACTGTTTCAAAAGCAATAATTTGATATTCATTGTTATAAATAAATAACTTGTACAAAATAAATTAATTGTAATAAATAAATATACAGCAAAGAAGAGAACAGCAAAAATGTGTACTTATTATTAGATGATTGTGAATTAATGCCAATAATTAAAAAAAATTACAGTTGTTTATTCTTTTCTACCTGATTTGTACGTCACATTTTAAGACTATGGCAACGTAAATTTAAAATTTTTTAGCGATGTCTTCTATAATCATTATCATTCATATTTTTTATACAAAGAAATATAATTTACACTTTAAGTAGGAAAGTCTGAGGTACAGTTCTTACCTTACTAAAAGTCACCACTGTATTTACTCATATATTTAGGTACACAATTTATACAATAAGTACCTAGAGCAGACCTGGAAGTCACTAATTGTCTTGCAATTGGTTTTTAATTCCAAATGGCTGAGAACTATCAGTTGATAAGCAAAAAAGGCTGGAAGAAAGGAAAGTCAATCGGGGCAACGGACATTCATCACATTGATTGATGGCTTCATGGGGCATAGAAGTTCCCCAAATATTTATCCAAGGCAGACTGATAAGCCGGGAAGGAAGGCGCTCGTGGGTCAGCTAGGCTTCCTCGTCCAAGTCACTTGACCAGACCGATCAGTCGTCTGTCAGCTGCGCTCCGAATGTGCGGAGCCCAACTCTGGAATTTTATTAACCAGTCAAAGGAGCAACAGGATCAGCCAACATGTCCAAGTGGTGGAGCTGCGGCTCCAATCAGGAGAGCAACAGCATTTTTCGAAGCGAAGTGATGTCCTTGGTCCAGATGTATCTGCAGCCGGAGGCAGCCTACGATACGATTGCAGCATTGGGCGAAGTGGGATGTGTGCAGTTCCGTGACGTAAGTGAACAAGGAACGAGAGCAAGGACCTTTCCTGATAAATATGCGATGAAATCCGTATCCCTTTTTATCCCCTTTAAAGATGAACGAGAAGATCAATGCCCAACAGCGCAAGTTTGTCGGCGAGGTGAGGCGCTGCGATGAGCTCGAGCGTCGCATTCGTTACGTAACTTCCGAACTGTCCAAAGAGGGTCACAAGGTGCTCGACCTCATCGACGATTTCCCGCCGGCACCACAGCCGCGCGAGATCATTGATCTGGAGACGCATCTGGAGAAGACCGAGACGGAGATCATGGAGTTGGCTGCCAACAATGTGAATCTGCAGACGAGCTACCTGGAGCTAACCGAGATGATCCAAGTGCTGGAGCGCACCGATCAGTTCTTCTCGGACCAGGAGTCCCACAACTTTGACTTGAACAAGAAGGGAACGCACCAGGACCCCGAGCAGTCCAATGGCCGCCTGGGCTTCGTGGCCGGAGTGATCAGCAGGGAGCGGGAGTACGCCTTCGAGCGGATGCTGTGGCGTATCTCGCGCGGCAACGTCTTCGTTCGCCGCTGCGAGGTGGATGTTCCTCTGACGGATCCCAAGACCGGCAGTGTGCTCCACAAGAGTGTTTTTGTGGTCTTCTTCCAGGGCGATCAGCTGCAGGGTAGGATCCGCAAGGTCTGCACCGGTTTCCATGCCCACATGTACCCCTGTCCCAGCTCGCACGCCGAGCGCCAGGAGATGGTGAAGAACGTGAAGATACGTCTGGAGGACCTCCAGGCAATCATCAACCAGACGAGCGACCACAGGACCTGTGTGCTCCAGGCGGCCCTGAAGCAGCTTCCCAAATGGTCAGCTATGATCAAGAAGATGAAGGCCATCTACCACACGCTGAATCTTTTCAACGTGGACATGGGCAGCAAGTGCCTCATTGGCGAGGGCTGGGTGCCCAAGCGGGAGCTGGAGCAGGTGGAGGTGGCCCTGGCCGCGGGATCAGCCAGTGTGGGCAGCACGGTGCCCTCGTTCATCAATGTGCTGGATACCAAGAAGGAGCCGCCGACCTACTTCCGGACGAACAAGTTCACTCGCGGATTCCAGAACCTTATCGATGCTTACGGAATCGCCGGCTACCGCGAGGTGAATCCCGGCCTGTACACCTGCATCACCTTCCCCTTCCTGTTCGCCGTGATGTTCGGCGACATGGGACACGGCACGATCCTTTTCCTCTTGGGCCTCTGGATGGTTTTGGACGAGAAGCGGCTGAGCAAGAAGCGGGGTGGCGAGATCTGGACCATCTTCTTCGCCGGTCGCTACATCATCATGCTGATGGGTCTGTTTGCCATGTATACGGGCTTCCACTACAACGACATCTTCTCCAAGTCCTTCAACGTGTTCGGCTCGCGCTGGGTCAATGTCTACAATCGAACCACTGTCCTGACCAATCCCACCCTGACCCTCAATCCCACGGTGGCCGCTCGCGGTGTCTATCCGATGGGCATCGACCCGGTCTGGCAGTCGGCCTCCAACAAGATCATCTTCCTGAACACCTACAAGATGAAGCTATCGATCATCTTTGGCGTTCTGCACATGACCTTTGGCGTTTGTCTGTCGGTGGAGAACTTTGTGTTCTTCAAGAAGTACGCCTACATCATCCTGCAGTTCGTGCCGCAGGTCCTCTTCCTGCTGCTCATGTTCGGCTACATGTGCTTCATGATGTTCTTCAAGTGGGTCAAGTACAGTCCCACCACCGATGTGCTGGCCGATTCCCCCGGGTGTGCGCCCTCGGTCCTGATCATGTTCATCGACATGGTGCTCTTCAAGACGGAGACGGCCTCGCCGGGCTGCGATGCCAGCATGTACCCTATCCAGCGCCAGCTGGAGACGATATTCCTCGTAATCGCTCTTATCTGCATCCCCTGGATCCTGCTCGGCAAGCCGCTATATATTAAGTTCAAGCGCCGCAACAGGGTGAGTCTGAACTACCATTCGGCTGTAAGACGTGACCTAATCCTTCTAACGACTTTCTCCTGCAGCCCGTTGGACCCGTGGAGGATGAGATCGTGGAGAAAATTGAGATCACCACCGGCAAGGAGATCATAATTACGGAAGTGGCCGAGGCTCACGAGTCGGGCGGACACAGCGAGGACGACGAGCCCATGAGCGAGATCTGGATCCACCAGGCCATCCACACCATCGAGTATATTCTGAGTACCATCTCGCACACGGCCTCCTATCTGCGTCTCTGGGCTCTGTCCCTGGCCCATGCCCGTACGTATTCTCTCGAGATTTCAGTAGGATTTGCCATTTATCTGGGATTACATTGCAGAGCTCTCGGAGGTGTTGTGGACCATGGTGCTGGCGATGGGTCTGCAAACCACTGGCTACACGGGCTGCATCTGGATTTTCCTGATCTTTGCCGTCTGGGAGTTCTTTACCATCGCGATCATGGTGATGATGGAGGGTCTTTCCGCCTTCCTGCACACTCTGCGTCTGCACTGGGTGGAGTTCATGAGCAAGTTTTACGAGGGTGCTGGCTACCCCTTCACGCCGTTCTGTTTCCGGGACATCTTGGTCGTAGTCGAAGATGATTAGGAGGGGATTTCCGGGCGGCCATCTTAAGTGTGCCGCGCATTTTCAGAATATTAAATAAAGAGAAGCATTCCACAAAAGCACAACTTAATATTATTACAAATTATATATATTTTAATGTTTTGGAAAGAAAGAATTAAGAGATAGGAGTACTAGTAGGAACAGAAAACTTGCCAACATTTTTAAATTACAAGTATACATATTTTTAGTTACTATTGATTTTATTACTACTGCACAACTTGTAAATTCTGCACTTAATTGATGTTAAATTTACAAAAATTTAGTGGTAAAAGTTCATATAATTTATTAGTAAAAAAAATCCTTAAGTCAAATGGTTCGAAACTTGGGTAAAAGTAAAATAAAACAAATAATTCTTAACGACTTTTATTTCATACTTTTGACTAACTAAATATATATATTTTTTCATATATGTCGACGGCCAAACATTGTAATCGATAGTTAGAATAATTGTTGGAAGGAAATTCT
>JAEIIL010025242.1:0-10764 GCA_018905715.1 Drosophila lini | reverse complement strand
CACCCCACTCAATTTTCCTTGTCTCCTTGGTTTCATTTTTTTTTTTTCTTTTTTTGCTTGGCTTTGCTTATGTGCGCACAAAAGCGCGCTTCATTATTTTCGTTTCCGTTGCTCTTCTGTGACACGCACACACACTCACACACAGTTAAATACAAAAAATACACACACATAAGCGAGAGCTTTGTAGGCTTTTCTCATTTTGCTTGTTCGCATGTAATTTAGTGTAAATTACTTTGAGTAGAAGCCCCAACGCAAGTCCCAGCCTTAAAAACCCACCTCACACACATTCGCATAAAGAATACGCACACACACATGTATATATATAGAAACAAAGGACCTCACACACATGTGTCTGGCAGTCGGCGCCGTCGTCTGGTAGCATAATTTTTAATTGTATTTGCTTGACGTGTTATAAACGATATGAATTTATGCTACACCTCAAAAGTTCCACCACCCCCACAACCCGCAATTTCCTTCACATCCTAGATTTTCATGTAAAAGAAAAATGGTTTCTTTTGTCATCTTGGAAAATGATTATTTTTTTATGTTTCGTGTTTTTATAAAGATTTATTCTTGAATAGTGCTAACGTACATTTTTGTGAGAAAGCGTACACTGTGCCAAACATTTACAAAGTTATTTAAAAACAGCGTAACATTTTTTAGTAATTAATAAAATATCATCTAAAAGGCTATTTTTTTTTTTGTTTTGTTTTTGTATGGGGATTTTATAGCTTATTTTTGAATCCTTTTTTAGGGAATCTAAAAACCTATAGTAATTTTTGCATCAGATTTGTAAAGAAAATAATAATATTTTTTAATTGTAAATAGGATCTGCAGACAATTCTTAAAGTCAAATATGTATTTAAGGAATAATGAAGTAAGTACTTTAATTACTAAGCATCCCCTTTCTTCTATTTAAAAAATCCTTAAATTGTCTTTACTTTTTTAAAATTTTATGTTTTTATTTAAATATTAAATAGTAATTAACTCAAAATAAACACCTCAAAATGTTTTTAACTAAACTGTTCTTAATCTTATGACAAATAAAATAATTGCCAAATTAGTTTAGGCAAAACTTTTGAATCCGTTTAAGTAGCAAACAAATTTTCAGCATCACCGCAACTTTAACTCCGTGAAAAGCTTTCCTTAAGCTCATCTGCATAATTTAGGCAACGTTACGGGCAGGAAAACCTACAACAGCTGAGCAAGAACTAACAAAAAACAAATGCACAACGAAATGAAAATAGTTGAAATAAAACAAATCTCTTAAAATAATCCATTAATGCGTCTAATCCTTGGGAAATTTCCGTGCTCAGCCGGCAGTCCCACTTGCTGGTCTCCCTCTCTCTCTCTCTCTGTCGCTTTTCCACTGAGCCATTCAAAAGGGTTATAAAAAAAAAGTAAAACGAAAAAAATTAAGCACATGTATTCCAGTTATGGGTTAATAACCCCTGCCCCGTAGTTCGTTATGCAGTTGAAGGCGGGCAGGCACTTAATATTACTAGCAGAGCACTCGATGCAGCTGCTACCCCCGAAAAAGGACGAGGTGAGGGGGTGGTTTAAAGGCTGCTGCAATGGCGGCATCAAGCAAAATGGCGGCGTGCACACACACACACATACCACACAGAAGAGAATGGCGTACGTTGAGCATATGCATTGCATGCATATTAATAACACTAAAAACTTGCCACGTCTGTTTTACCCCTCTCCTCCACAACCCCCTTCACATCACACGTAGACAGAAGGACAGTGCGAGCATGAGTGTGTGTGAGAATTGAATTGCTTCAAGTGCCCTTAAATTGCCCTCATTACATAGACAAACACGCACACCCATGGAGATAAAGTGTTGCTACAGCTGCGCTTTTGCAAAATGGCCACACCCACCAACCCACACACAGGCACACATATAATCCCCCCTCTGAATGTCCACACCTCTCTTCCCCACATACACACACATACACATGCCACTTTTCATTTCCGGCTTTGGATTTTTCACTCTACAGAGTTGCAAGGCTCTTCCTAAACACAGCATCATAGCCAAGCTGCATTAGCAGGAAAGCAGTAGCAATACGAGACGCAGCATCAGCAGCAGCATCATCGGGAAAAAGCAGCCGGAAAGGCCAGGAAAAGCAGTGGGAAAACAGAACAGCAGCAGCAGCCACTCATCTATCTACTTATGCCTTATATTTTATCTGCTTGCACTTCTCTTCTTTGGCTGCTGATGCTGCTGCTGCTCCTCAGCTGGTACTTAGCTTTTTCCTTGTTTCACATTAAGCATACGCCCCGTGCGACCCTAACAACCAAGAATATCCTGTCTTAAGTATAATTTCTTATATGCATACACAGAAGATATGAGAGATTTTAAATATCTTTAAAATTTGGATAAGAATCTAGCACATTTTTCTGTTATTAATGTACGATATTTTTTTTATATTTTGGAATTTATGGATTTTTACAAGGTCCTTTGCCAAGGGTTAATTATTATTTTGTTTCATATCACGTAGTGGTGACTCAGTAGAAAAAAATATTCCTCAGAAATGTGGCGATTAATTGTTAAACATGTTGATACAAAAAATACAATAATTAACAATACTTAAATAAACACATATAATATAATATCTTCACAACCTTAATTGAGTTTTTTGAAGTTTTTTTTTTGCCGGAAAAGTTCCACCGAAAAGGCAGAAAATGTGGTAGTATTTATTTATTTATTTATTATATTATCCTAGCGCAGCAAGTTTACACTTATAATTGTAGCGCTAGTCACAAAAGTATAAATTACAAAAAACCTGATCAACTCAACATTCATGTTGATTTAATTTCTTTGCCATTTTCTAAGCATTTTTGGGCAAATTAAAAGCAACACAAAAAATATAAATGAGAAAGGAAACGGCTGGGAGAAAGCATTTTCGGCATCCTTGATGCTTTTCGGGTGCAATTTTCGGCTTTTAATTTGGTTCGGAATGCGGTCAGCCCCAAGCTTCAGCTGCTGCATGCACATTTATAATTTTTAATTATTCCAATGAAATTCCTGGCCGGCCAAAAGGCAACCGGAAAGGACCACGACAGACAGGCAGCAATCTTGCCGCCATTTTTGTTCTTTTCTTTCTTGGGGAATTCTAATAAAAATAGCTTAGCGTCGACACTCTGGACGGGTTGGGATATAATGTGCAGTCAACTCGGACAGGACAAGCCGCAATGTGAAGTTAGCCTGCCCAAAAAAAAAAAACAAATTCAAACACAAAAGTTCAATTTAACGTAAATACTTTTCAAGTGAGGGGCCAGAGGAGGTGCAAGAGTTTTTAGGGTAAGCCAGCTGCCAAAGTAGCTGGCAGCTTCAGCTATCAATAGTCCTTTGGCCTGCTTCGAGTGGGAAATGCCAATGGGAAATGCGACCGAGGAAAAAACTACTTAGGAATCCGCAGGACGAGACAGGAAACGAGCCTCACAGCCCAGTCGTCGTCGTCGTCGTCGACGTCTCAGGGAATGTCGAATATGAAATGTGGCCAGATGATGCCGCCGCAGGAAGGAGTTGTGTTGGCCATTCAAACTATTCCGAGAGGAAGCAGCAGCTGCAAGCTGCAGGCTGCAACTGCAACTCGAGAAATATGAGATGTACAAAATGAAATAAAGCAATTGTATGCGACTTTCCCAGAGAAATATATATATAAAGGAGATGTTGGCTGTAAGTTACTATCATTCTCCCTTAGAAATATATTGTGAATTATGTGACAAGGGGAGAGGAAGCCAGAAAAGGCAGACTTGGGGGATTTTTCAAGTGAAAAACGTTTACTAAAATTAAATTTGTTATTATTTTCAAGAAACAAAATTAGTTCTTTTCTCGTTCTTGACATATTTCCCTTTCGTTTTTAAAGTTTTTGGTAAATCAAAGCCTCTAAACAGATATAGAAATTGAAGTATTGTCATACAGATGCCTTATATTATTACTCAATTTTCTTTTAGTATCCCAGCTTAAATTATTACTTTATCAAACTCCTATTTCTTTTTGCAAATATTTCATTCGATTTCAATGTGACAAACTTTCAGCTTCTCAGGGCCCGCGTTGTAAATCCCGAACCCCTTCAACCCTTTCCATTTACATATCTCTTCTTGCCAACATATCTACACGAATGCCAAAGGACTCGTTGCCATTGTCATCGTAACTCCCTTCGATTTCCATTCCCGATATCACCGATAAATGTGGGTTGGAGTGTGTTTTTTGGGGGGAGGGGGCGTGGCACAGACAGACAAAGCACATTTCCGTCAAACACAATAAGTCGATAAAAAGGAAAATGGTTGGGGGGCTAAGAAACGAAAACAGAGAAAAAGATCTAAAAAGAAGCAAACGGAGAAACTATTTTCCAATTTTCCAAAATGTAGAAGATGTGTGGAGGGCCAGTGAGGGGTGGGTGGGTGACTGCGAGGTAAAGGTTCAAAGCTGCACAAACAGAGATATGCAAAAATTGGTAATGGCAGAGCGAGCTGAGGCAGCAAAAGTTGCGCCAAAAAAGAACTTTCCACAAGAAGCTGCCATCGGAGGAGAAGGAAAAAAATGAAGATAAACGGGAAGATACCAAAGGGGTAAAAACGAAGAAGAAGGAGCAGCAAAACACGAAGATGAATTATTAGAAACGTATGCAAAATGCTGCATATGCATTAGGGGCTACATGCATGCCCCTCACTCTGTTTGTGTACTATATGTGTGTGTGTAAGCTCCACGAAAATAAATCAAAATGTTGCAAAAATGTTGAAAATTGCTAGAAAATGCTGCGACGTGTGGCATGTACTTTGGCTGCACTCGGTTTTTACGACACATTCCAAGAATTTTATTTCTTTTAAGAGCGAATTCAAGAAATCTTTACTTTTAAGAATTTGCTTAAGCCTTGTTAAATATTTACAAGAGCTTTATAGTTTTTTATAAAAACTTTAATCAAAAAGTACAAAAGGCAGTAGAAAATGTTGACAACGAAAGCTAATATTGCTAGGAACATGTTGCAAAACATGCAAATAAAGACAAATGTTGCTAGGAGCAGCACTCATTGTTTAAAACTATATAGATTTTTGTCAGAGTTTAATTAAATATTTAGAAATTAGCTTATTAATTTATTTTTATATATTTCAATTATATACATATTTTTGAGTATTCTAACCCAAAAAATAACATTAAAATAAACCTAGTTAAAACATGTCCTTTTGCACTAGGTGCTTGTGGACTGGCATTGGTACTCTCCACTCACGATTCCCTCCCACACATGTCATTCGTTTTTACTGGGCACGTAGTATTCCCCAAAGGCACCGCGTCACAGCTGCACATTTTGGCCATGTTTTTAATATGCTAAGCACTTTTTTATGCATTTTACAACACTATCAAATGTGCCAGTCCGCAGCTGTAATGCTGTGTCCCTTTTCCAGGATCTCCCCAGCCATTTTTCGCATCTGATAATGTATGTGAGTTGTGTGTGTGTTGGTGTGTGCTGCATTCACATTGACAGTCAATGCAGTGCGACAAGTCACAAATGTGCATATCAATGGATGTGTCAAAAACGTTGCCGAGAGTTAATAATACATTCTGCATTCCTCGGAGAAGACGCTACTGCCAGCAGCATCAGCAGCAGCCACATGAAGTGGGGGGAGGGGTGGTAAATTCGGGGAAATACGGGCAAAATCCACTCCGACTAGCTCCAACTCTCGCCAATCGCTAAGTGCATGTCAAATAACCGGGGTTAGGGACAGGGATAACGAAGATGTGACTGACTGCATCCTGATTATGACACAGACACGATATATATTTGGTCCTAAAGTTTGACATTTCCAAGCAGACATTGGCTTAGCTCGCTCCGAATCGAAAGCCACTCCTTTTTGGGGTTCACTAAAAGGAATGTTAAGCTCAAGGACTTGGCAGGAACTTAAGGAAATGGCAAAGGACCAAAAAAGAAAGTAAGTTAAAGCTGGGATGGAAAAACTAAATATACTTGCATAAGGGAAAGGGAATTATCTTAGGAATATGTTGAAATTAAATTCGTTTTAATTATGAGTTTTTAATTTTAATGTTATTCCGCAATAAAATCACTTAACCAAAACTAAATTTAAATCACTTCAACAAACATGAAAACTAACAAATATCTCAACAATTTCATTCACTTTGACAAGAATTTCTCAACACTGATACAGTTGCCATTCCAATAAATCTCTTTTTCCCACACTCATTTCATATTACATTCTTTTTACAGACCACACACAGCAAATCAAGAATAAAATGATATGATATGAAGCGAGGACGACCGCACTATATCACTATATCATATCGCGCACAAAGAAATCTTGGTAATGCAACTCGGCAATAAGCTAAGTAACTGCCATCCTGTGGCGGTGTTTGAAGCGAGGGTCAAAAACACATATACATATAACGCACATAAGGGGAGGATCCCACTTCTCACACATCCCCTAATCGTCCCCTCACTTTTTCTCTGCTTCCCGAGCTGAAAACGATTTATGCCGGGCACGTTTCATGCGAAAGTCGTCAGCACGTTACACTCCAGGAATGGTTGGAAGTACAGTTGAACTTATCCCTCTCAAACTTCCCAAAATCGAATTTTCCTTAACTCAAGCAAAATTTAGGGGGTGAAACTATTTCGAGGGTCAACTTCATAAATTGATGTCTCTCTGTAAAACAATGAACTTCAATTAATCAAAAGCTAACTCCCTAAGCGGGCTTTTATTTTTGGGGTTTTCCAGAACACTTAGAGAATTTAAAAAACATTAAAAGATACCAACTTTAAAAGTTTGACTGTACTTTTGCTACAGATGTTAATGACCAACACTGTCGTATAGTGTGGTTAAGCGACAGCAAAAATAATAGCAAAGTTTCATTTAGTTTCATTAAATTAAAAAAAAAACAAATACCAATTTCCAAAGTTTGACTGTACTTATACTTCAGATTTTAATGGCCAACACTGTCGGACAGTGTTGTTAAGCGCCAGCAGAAATACTAGCGAACTTCCAATTAGTTTTATTTAATTTAAAAAACCGAATATCAATTTCTCAAATTTGACTGTACTTTTGTTTCAAATGTTAGTGGCCAACACTGTCGAACAGTGTTGTTAAGCGCCAGCAACAATAATATCAAACTTCCGTTTACTCCTGAAGCTGTTTAGCGAAATACAACGGAAAAACAGGAACAGAAACGAGACCGAGACCGAGACCGAGACCGAGAATGGAACGCAACAAAGGGAAGCACTTAGCGGTTTACGTTGGCGGTCGGATTGGTTAACAGAACCGAGAGATAGCCGGAGCAAAGGAGCGAGCAGAACGAGAGGAAACGTTGTACGGCAACCACCAGCAGTGGTTACGGTTGGACGACGACGACGACAACGACAGCGGCAACGACTATGACGACTACAGCGATTTGGCCAAGGGAGGCAACGGCGACACAAGGAGCCGGATTATGCAGCTTTGCGCACACACGTGTGCCGAACGTGACAATTTTCGGACAAAGCTAATGATGCGAACTTGCAATTTGTATTGGAGCACGAAGATGTGGAGTAGGGACGATAGGAAGGAAATATCAGAGATATGTTAAGCTTAAGATGTGGACAGCTTAATACTCATTGAGGAAACCGGAGGGGAATCTCAAATAATATACTTTATTTTCAAAAAAGATGTAATAAAGAAATTGTGTTTACTAAAAGAAATAAATTGCAATAATGTATCACTTGAATAGTCTAATGCATAACAAATAATTCTAATTTATATTTTTTACAGAGTATTTTACAGTCTCCAGCATGAAACAGAAGTATACCAAATCTTGGTCAAGTCATTATAATGGGATTACCTAGATACCTTATACATATATAGGCATTAAAATACGGCTACAAATCAGACTCGACATAAAAGCCCACGCAAAAGCAAGGAAAAATTATAGCAACAAAAAGACGCAAAAATACAAGTCGAGAATGTCAAAGTTCATGGTCCAATAAAAAAAGGAACTTTTTAATAAAAACATTGATTGAAACAAGCAAAATCTGTAGGAGAAAAAAAAGCACAGCACAAAATGAGGAATCTTTTTGACAAACAGCCAAAAAAAAAAATAAAACAAAAAGTGTAGAATGATTATGAATCCCAGGCACCTATCGGGCGGGGCGTGGCTTTGGCCAGGGCATGTAATAAATTAATGAAAAGTTGATGAAGCCAGGACGTCAAAGGCGTCGCCAGGACGTGCAAAAAAATAAAAATAACGAAAAAATATTTTCTCGCTCATCAAACAATTCAAAGCAGAAAAGGGAGCGAAGCAAACTTTTTTCATTAACAAAACGAAATCGAGAAAAACTCAGGCGACAAAAGTTGATGATGATGGCACATACATAGAAATCTTTTTCGTCTTGTTTTCCTTTTCTATTTTTCGATGATTTCCCAGCACACACACACACACACACACACAGACATTGAGAGAGAAGGAGAGAAAAAATGTCAGCAAATGGCGAGGCCAAGTGTTGAAAGTTGTTTTAATGTTAATGACATTTCATTACAGGACACAACGGGTGATGGACAACAAACAACAAGGGGGAGTGGCGCAGAGACAGATCCTGTTGACAAATTGCTCAACATATTTTATGCCACAAAAACCCCGCAAGCGCCCCTCTAATGGACACCCATGGACAATGCAGTGCGGTGCTACACTTCGTCTCATTTCATTCCGTGCCAAATTAAATAAATAAATAAAGCATCAAGCATACGCACTGTGGTACAGTAGATAAATTTAACGCAACGCCCTTCGTTGTGTGTTTAATGTGCACTGAGAAAAAAAAAGTGGTTTTCTTTACAAGATAAAATATATAACACAAATTTAATTTACAAGTAAAAAGTCTTGGTTTCTGTTCTACCTATATTTATGTTTTGTTAAATTATTTTTAAGACTGTATATATTTAAAAAAAAAATTAAACAAAACCTTGGAGTTGAGTAATTTTATACACAAATTTAAAATATTTAAAAAGCTTGAAAACATTTCTACAAGTCCATCGTCCTGTCAAATATAATTTATAACTTATAACAATAATTTTTTTTTAGTTTTTTTCAGTGTATGTATATATTTCTCTAGAGCATCCACTTGAAGCCTGAAGAAGAAGAAGCGGCACAGGCAGAAGCAGCAGAAGGCGCCCCGAGAATGCCTCTTGATGTGCTATTTTTACAAATTTTAGGTTAAAATACTTTGGCCAAGTGGCTCTGGCAGCAGCACAAGCCAGGCCAACTCGGGCTGAGCATGTGTCAGAGCACACACACATATATGAGACACACACTCCAGCACAAACACAGACACAGACACACACACAAACATTGCTTAAAGGACGATGGAGGAGCCGCATCTGTGAGGCGTTGTAGCGTAACGAATCTCAAAAGGCTGCCACTGCTGCTTGATGCCAAAAATAAAGCGAGAAATGAAAACGTGGCAAAAGTCAAAGAATTGTTACTGCACACACCCTGGGAAATCTATTTAAGACTTCAAATTTTCCTTGCTTCTCCGCTGTAGCATACTTTTAGCCATGGGCTCTAAATGCAAGGAATGTGTACAGCGAAAGATGTAAGAATAAATGTTTTAGTTGGCCTTAATTTTTTGGCTACACCATTAGGGGGACATTTTTTTAATGGAAATAAATTTGAAATAGGAATGTTTAAACTTTCTTGAGTTGCTTAAGATTTAAATTTTAATATTTTAAATTAATTTAATTTGCTTTTACTTGCGAGTTGTACAACCAGTGATTGTGCTTGTTCTGGCAGAGAAATCTCAACTTACGGCTTTGCCCATATTTATTTAACTTTAGTTTAAATTTAGTTAGCTTTACACCTTCTTAAATTTATATATTTTCTGCTGCTCCCAAAAATGCCCTTTTGGCTTTCATAAAATGTTAATAAAGGAAAATTCTCGCATCTCACTGAGCTTAAATTAGTCTTAAATGGTACATTGACCTTCCTACTTGAATGGTAAACAAGAAAAGCTAATGTAAAACTTCTGACTAATTAAATAAATTCGTTTTCCTTAACTTTTTCCACTTGTGGTTGCCCTTAAATTTACAAAGTCTGTTAAGGGTCTTTGCTTTTAATTAAGAGTCATAAGAGTCAAGTCATTGCAAATGCAATTTACAACAGGTTATCTCGAATTAGTCAAAAATACCCAAACTCAATATATTTTATTGACAAAGTGAATGCTTCAATTAAATAATTGTAGACAACTTTAGCCCAGAGCTGAATTTCCCTCAATTAGATTACAAATTCCGCAATTTGATTTTAAGTTTCCCCCAAATTGATTGGATCAAATGATGCAGTTGGTAATTTATTTTGATGGACATTGATGCTCGAATGAGTGATTAGTAAATTAGATGCGTGTTTCACCTGAACTCAAATATATGGGATTAATAAAGCCGCAAGGCGAGGGAGAGCATTGAATAATTGAGCCCAAATTGGATATTTGGCCATCAAAAGAGGAATTCTGTATTTCTCTTTCTCTCTGTGTGTGTGTGCTTTTGCTTGTGAAAACCTGAATTTATTTTTCATTAATTCACCGCACACACACACAGAGACGCAGTCGAGAGTGGTCCCCGAATATACACTCAACTTTGACATTTAACCTCCCTATTTTGTCGCCCAACTACTCCCCTTTTTTGGTGCAGAGCTTTGCTTCATTGACTCAACTTGATTAGTTGCTGCGACAGTTTGTGACGCGCAGACGCGCACAAATATATATATAAAAGATAAAATAAGGATGATAGTGG
>JAEIIL010025238.1:0-17089 GCA_018905715.1 Drosophila lini | reverse complement strand
AGAATTTTGGTATAAATTTTATGAAAATCGGACAACTATATCATATAGCTGCCATACAAACGATTGGTAAATGTAAAGCTGGCAATGTAAAACTGTAACTGTCAAACTGTAAACAAAATAAGTATTGGTAAAATGTTACGAAACTCTGTTATGTGTGTGTTTTCAGCATTATAATTAATAATATAAACATCAAAACCAATCTGCAAGGGTATACACACTTCGGTGTGCCGAAGTTAGCTTCCTTTCTTGTTTAATTTTAATCTAATTTGGATGTATCCAAACCTGTCCACTTCTCGCTCTCAGCCCACAGCCGACTAGCAGTTGTGTCATCCTGAGCGGCAGAAGCCGGTTCTTCTTCCTGGCAATTATGGAAGTAACGCCCTGATACATTTACCAAATCAGGATCAAGGGATAGGTATATGGAGGTCTGGGCTCCACTTTTCGGTGTCTTTAGAATTGGCCACATCAGAGGCTTCAGGACATACCTTAGCATTATGAACATGTTATAGCATTTTCCATAAAAAGACTGACTAGTATTGGACCTTACCTTACGAAGTAGCCCTTGGGACTGTTCCAATCTCTGGCCAGTTCCGTGTTTACAGATCCCGGATTCAGGGCATTGACCGTGACTCCAGATCCTTCCAACCGTTTGGCCAGCTCCCGGGCGAAAAGGACATTGGCCAACTTGCTCTGACTATAGGCGGCGATCTCATCGTAGGACTCTTCGCTATTCAGATCGCTGAAGTTGATGCTGCCCTTGGTGTGGGCCACACTCGATAGGACGACAATGCGGCTGGGCGCAGATTTCTAAATATTAATAATGCGTTAATCATAAGTCATAGATATATAGTATTTTCATTACCTTGAGAACATCCAGTAACAGGTTGGTAAGCAGAAAGTGGCCCATATGATTGACCAACTGGGACTCAAATCCATCCTTGGTTAATCTTCGAGGACAGCGCATAATGCCAGCATTATTGATCAGCACGTGAAGCTTATCCTGCTCTCTCTTGAACCTGTTTAACGATGGCATTTTATATTTCGTTTTTTAGTGTCAAAGTTATAAGTTTAGTCAAAACATTGAAACGCAATGACCGACCACATAAACCATTTATATTCTTGATCAGCATCAACAGAAGAGGCGATCCAGCCTTTCCGGTAGACATTTCGTTTCATTCCTGGTTATAAAAATGCTCACCCAGCCACGAATTTGCGAATGGAGTCCAGCGAGTTCAAATCCAATTCGCGTGAGAAAACATTTGGATTATTCGATTCTCTGACTATTTCCAGGCGGGCCTGTTCGCATCTGTTCAGGTCTCGGCAAGCCATATAGACAGTTCCGCCCCGTTTGGCCAATTCCCGGACTGTCTCCCTTCCGATTCCGGTATTTGATCCGGTAACAATAAATACCTTTCCCGTTTCATCGGTATGCTTCCTGAACTGGATGCCTTGTTTATGTTTTCTTAAAAAAAGAAAATTTCCTTTACATTTAAGATTATATCTATTTTCATATTAAGAAACTTTCCTTACATAGTAAGTAACCGTTGCTAGTATTGCTGGGAATATTATTACAGGACTCAACAAACAACCAATAATGGCGCACATCTTGACGGCTATTAAATACTTGGTTGGGACTGTTTGGTGTGTTTACTGGCGAGTTTTTCTTCGTTATAAGCCAGTAACCCTATTGGTCTCTCTTTATATAAATGCTCTTAGCTAGGTATAAACCGCAAAGTCACGCTGATAAGCTCCTTTACCCTGTACAAGTGGAAGCGCAACACCACAACGCAAATTATCAAAAAAAAAAAGAGACTAATCATGCTCTTAGCAAATCCAAATACTTCTTGAAAATTATGTGTTAATAAGGAAAACCATGTGATGACCTCGCTCTTTTTTTTTGAAGGCACAGACTAGGGATCTAGATAAGAGTCTACGAGTTTATTTACTTAAGAGAGTGCCTAACCCAAACACATATGTATGGTTTTTTGTCTCTTGGAAGCACTGCAAAATATTTGGAGGTTTATTGAAAGTCTACAATATATTAAAGATTTATAAATAAATGTTAATTTTATATTATGGTTCTCACACAAAATTTTGTTATTATGTTCTAATAGTTGTTCTGTGGACTTTGTCTAGCGCTGCTAATAAAATTTAACATTATACATATGTACATATAATCTATAAGTACCAAACAAGGTGTAAGGTTAAAATCATAAAAACTTGCTTAAAGGTGCACATCCGTCCACTTCTCGCTCTCTGTCCAAAGAAATTTGGCAGCATCTTCGTCCAGGGCAGCGGATCCCACTCTCTTGGGCCTGCAGTCACTAAAGTATTGTCCAGAGACCTCTTTCAGGATTGGATCCAGAGCTACATATAGAGATGTCTGAGCCCCACTTCTGACAGTCTTTACGAAAATCCAAATAATTGGTGCGATGAGCAATCTGGAATTATGGCATTATTAAACCCAGACCATGTGAGTCAAGAAAGAACGCACTTTCCAAGTTTGGTTCGCAAGAAGAACGTATTCCGAAAGAGCTCCGTGTTGACAACACCTGGATGCAAGGCGTTTACCGTGACTCGAGTTCCCCGCAGATGTTTGGACAGTTCCCGCGTAAACATAATATTGGCCAACTTGCTCTGGCAATAGGCCTTCTTTCGATCGTAGGACTCTTCGCTGTTGAGATCATCCTGATTGATTGAACCGAAGCGATGGGCAATACTGGACAGGACAACAATGCGACTGGGCGCGGAATTCTTCAGCACATCTAGGAGCAGAAGTGTGAGCAGAAAGTGACCCATGTGATTTACTCCTATTTGCATTTCAAAGCCATCCTTTGTTAGCATCTTGGGACAGTCCATGACCCCGGCATTGTTAATGAGTATGTGCAGTTTCTGTTGCTCCTTTTTGAAGCTGAGAAAGTAATTTAAAGGAATATATTATTCCTAGTTAGGAACTAACCATATGACTACTAACCCAGCTGCAAATTTTCTTATGGATTCCATGGAGCAGAGATCCAATTCGCGTGCAAACACATTCGGGTTTTTGGTTGCCGCAATTATCTCATTGCGGGCCTGCTCGCATTTCTGCATATCGCGACAAGCCATGTATATAGTGGCTCCTCGGCGAGCCAACTCCAAGACAGTCTCCTTTCCGATTCCCGTATTGCATCCGGTCACAATCGCAACTCGTCCTGTCTCATTCGTTTTCTTGGTGAACTGACCTCCCTGCATATAGCGCCTAAGGTGAGAGGGCTTGAACCATCGCTCAAAGTCTGCCAAGTATATCACCTGAGCAGATAAATTCCCAATGCGGATAGAGTTGGTCCATATACCAACGGGCTCAATAGACGCTTGCGAATTTCACCCATTTTGTTCGCTCCGATTACGTTCAGCTGCAAGTGTTGACTACCGAGTCGGAGCCCCTTGCTTTTTTCTTTATTTGTATAAAAGCCACTGATTGCGATGCCTATAAAAGACATATAAAGACCCACAGACCGGTATAAAAACACGGTAGTAGCTGTGGGGTCGGTGGGTTTATGATGGTTACAATTAGGAGACAAGTAGATGTTTGCGAGACTCGTTTTTATCAGATCAAAGATCAGGAACGGCGTATCATTAAAACCATTATAGCTGTTGATCTAATAGTAGAATAGAGGCAGAGGCAGAGGCAGATGTCAGACAAAATGATTATCGTTAACAGAATGATTAAATTAGACAGCAAAAGAATCCCCAATACCAATAAGTGATTACGAGTTAAGTTAATTATGTTATGGCTTTTAATACAACCATTTGATTTTTCCTTTCATCATTCAAGTCACTGGTCTTTATCGCTGACTCGTATAACTGATATTTTATGGGCCCACTTAACTGCAATATAACTACAACAGCTCTTCCAGTATTCGTTTTATTTTTTTTATGACTAAGAGTGACTTTTAAAACAATTAACTTGGCTTTAATAGCGACTAGGTGCCTAATTCTACCCTCCCCGCCCAAATTAGAGAGGAATACCAGCCCATTTCTCCGTCTTGGCCCACAGCCACTGACCCATCTGATCATCCAGGGCAGCTGGGGCCAATGGGGCCGGCTTGCAGTCGCTGAAGTATTGACCGGATACTGTTTCGAGGTCGGGGTCTAGGGCGGCGTACAGAGTGGTCTGGGCCCCGTTCCTCGGAGTTTTCATCAGGGACCACAGCAGGGGCCTGAGGATGGTTCTGAAAACAGGCAAACAATTAATTCACATTGAATTTGAGGGAGCATTTCGAAGAGGACACACTCTACCACATACTGAGCAAACTTGGTTTGGAAGAAGATCACATTCCTTGCTATCTCCGTGTCTGCAATCCCTGGATTGAGAGCATTAACCGTGACCCCGGTTCCCTCCAGGCGTTTGGCCAATTCTCGAGCAAAGAGTATATTTGCCAGTTTGCTTTGGCAGTAGGCCACTCCCTCGTCGTAGGACCTGTTGCTGTTTATGTCCTCCGACTGGATCTGGCCGCGTTCGTGTGCCTTGCTGGACACCACAACCACCCGACTAGGGGCTGATCTCTTCAGCACATCCAGCAGCAGGTGGGTGAGCAGAAAGTGGCCAATGTGGTTCACTCCCAGGTGCATTTCGAATCCCTCCTTGGTGAGGCTGTGCGGCACCCAAAAGACACCGGCGTTATTGATAAGGATGTGCAGCTCCCTTTGCTCTTTCTTGAAGCTGTTGGTCAATAACATCATATTTGTGATTCTCAATTTGGTTTAAAGTTGGACTCACCCTGAGACGAATTCTCGAATGGAATCTTGGGAAGACAAGTCGCATTCCCGAGAGAAAACGTTTGAGTTCCCAGTTATTTTGACGATCTCCCGTCGGGCCTTTTCACCCTTTTCCTTATTCCGACACGCCATGTATACGGTAGCGCCTCTCCTGGCCAACTCCATCACAGTCTCCTTGCCAAGACCGGTATTTCCGCCCGTGACGATGGCAACTTTTCCCGTCTCATCGGTCTGCGTCCTGAACTTCCCCCCCTGCATATACAGCCTGAATCGGGGTAAATTTACGCCAGTTAATCGGTGATTACTAAGTACGTTGTCGTCACTGGTATACGTCGTTGATAACGCTTTTTCAGCGTTACATTTCAAATCGGCGCCCCACTACTCACCTCACACAGAAAGCGATAATGCCGAGAATGCCATGGGTAAGAAGCGCAGGGGCGATTTTTTGCAGAAAATTGACTATTATTTCCATATTGAGCTTAGCAGCGCTCCGGCCCGAGCCAAATCGTGGTCTTTTCTTGAATGCGTCGGCCGCCGAAATTCTGTGGGCTAATAAGTGATTTCCGAAGCGATTGCTGCACGACAACTGATAAAACTGATAGTACCGGGGTAGCTATGGGTAGCCCGTAATCTAAACACAGTTCTTCAGCGCATTTAGCATAGATAATTTCGCCAAGAGTCCGAAAAACGAGTCACCGTCACGGACGTTTCAATGTTTCCGACTAAACCAAATGAACCCAAACTTTTGGACCGAAGGCTCGGGTTAAAAATGTAATGGATATACATATCTATTTTAAACAAATGATGTAGAATTGCCCACGCAACCGGTTTCGCAGTGCACATACGAACGTACACGCTTGAACCACAAGCTGTCAACGGTATTTGGCCCGCTAACTGCTGTTAGTTAAGTTAACATAGCTGCCAATAAGTAGAAACACTCATTTGTCAACTGTAAAAAACTATAGATTTATGCGAAGATTTATGTAAAGTCTTTTATAAACCCAAAACTATTCGGTAGAGTCTATTTTGATAATCGTGGGCTGTGTCCACTTTTCACTAACCGCCCAGAGCCACTTGGCCGTTTGTGAATCTGTGGCAGCCGGCGCCATTTCCTTGGCCTTGCAGTCGCTGAAGTATTGCCCCGTAACCTTTTCCAATTCCGGTTCAAGGGCTACATACAAGGTAGTCTGGGCCCCGTTCTTGGGAGTCTTAACAAATGGCCAAAACAGGGGCTTCACAAATAGCCTACAAGGAAGAGACATTTAATTAAACAGTGGACTGAGGGAAAGACCGAAAAATACTCACCCAGCTAAGAAGTTATTGAAGATGCCCATGTGCCTAATAATCTCCGTATCCACTACACCCGGATGTAGCGCGTTAGCCGTCACTTTAGTTCCCTGCAATCGGTTGGACAACTCCCGTGTGAACAGGACGTTGGCCAACTTACTCTGGCTGTAGGCCTTGCCTTCGTCGTAACCCTTGTCGCTGTTCAGGTCGCCAGTGTTGATTTCGCCGCGAGTGTGCGCCAAGCTGGACACATTCACAATCCGGCTGGGGGCTGATTCCTGTGGGAATTGGGATAAATTAACAGGATATGGCATTTAAGATGTTAAACCTTAAGTAGGTCCAATAGCAAGTTCGTGAGGAGGAAGTGACCCATGTGATTGACGCCTAGCTGCAGCTCAATGCCATCCAACGTCAGGGAACGGGGGCAGCGCATCACACCGGCATTATTGATGAGGATGTTAAGGCGCTGCTGCTCCCGTTTGAAGCTGTGGGTATGGGAATCGCATGTTGGACATATTTCCCTTTGAATGTTTAAAGTTTTCAGTGACTCACGCAGCGACAAAGTGGCGGATGGATTCCTGGGAGGCGAGATCACATTCCCTGCAGTATACGTATTTGTTTTTTGTTTCCAGAACGATTTCCTCGCGAGCCTGTTGGGAAGAAAGGGTTGTTTATATCGCTTTTCTAGGAGTAACCTCCGTCTAGACTTATGTATGAGCGTACCTCTTCACACTTCTTTAGGTCTCGGCAAGCCATATAGACTGTTCCTCCGCGCCTCGCAATCTCCCTCACCGTCTCCTTGCCGATTCCTGTATTGGCTCCCGTGACAATAAAAACTTTGCCGGTTTCGTCCGTTTCTTTGGTGAACTTGCCGCCTTGCATAAGATCTCTGGAAAGGGGAAATAACTGTCAAAACTGGACATCTCGTGTGGAAAGTAAAGCACCTACTTTACCCCACATGCCACGCCCACCGTGGTTCCAGTGACACTGAGCCAGAACACGGTGCGGCTCTTTAAAAACGCAAATAAAGACATATTTCGAAAAAAAATAAATAAAACGAGTTGGGCTGTCAAATCGATTTAATCCACTATCGATGGTTTTGATATATCGTACGATCGATTTTTGACAATATTGTCTTGTAAATTTTTTTAGCAGCAAAATAACTTTCAATGTAATATTATTGCTACTAGCCAACATATAAAAATGTTAAATTAAAATAAAAATAAAATAAGTTGCTTAAATTTTTGTTTTGTTTTGATTCTCGTATTCCGAACAATCGACAGCCAAGTAAACAGCTGTGCAAACAGCTACCGATACTGGGCTATCGATATTTCCATTTTGTTGTTTTTGTTTTTGATGACTGCGACCAAGTTTACACGTAAATAATCTAATTGCGTTAATTAATTGCCTTCGCTGCACAACAAAGAGTACCTGCAGCTCCAACTGAAGTGATATCCGAGAGCTCAGACAGAAAATCCCTTCAAGGCAGACGGGACAACAATGCGACGCAATGCGTAAGTCAACGCCAACTCGACTGTTGCTTTTCTTTTCAGTTGCTTCAAGGCGAGCTTAAAGTGAGCGCAATTTGACAAGTGTTTTTCTTTACAGGCGACCGCAGCATCACAATCTGGAGGACGTGG
This sequence comes from Drosophila lini, assembly GCA_018905715.1. Lineage (NCBI taxonomy): Eukaryota > Metazoa > Arthropoda > Insecta > Diptera > Drosophilidae > Drosophila > Drosophila lini. Next base: position 9,404 of record JAEIIL010025238.1, on the reverse strand, counting down.
ATCCCGACGACGTGGAGGACATCTTCGCCCGTCCTGCCTACGACGACGATGAGTTCGTCGACCTGCTGCCACTGGCCCGGAGACCCAACGGCCATGCCAGGCTGGGGCGCTTCGAGAACACGCTGGAGGTTAAGGTCCAAGAGGGCGACACCCTGCAGGCGCTGGCCCTGCGCTTTCACTGCTCCGTGGCAGACATCAAGCGGCTGAACAAGATCGACCGCGAGAACGAGATCCATGCGCATCGCGTCATCCGAATTCCGGTCACAGTGCACAACGTTCTGCTGGGCAACGGCGGTCCCGACGCCCTGCCCGCCATTCACAAAAGTGGCAACAACAGTCCCAGGCACAATCTTGAGAGGGAACCAGCTCCTGAACGCAATCCTCTGGAGGATGCGCGCCAAATGCTGGACGAGCGCCTTCTGGTTGCAGCGGTTAACGCTTCCGGCGCTATTGACGATCAGCCGTCGACGAGTAGGGCAGCCAGGCAGTTCTACGAGGGAGCACAGGGTTCCCCCAACGACGAAGGTGAGTCGAAGAGCTGGTTGAGATTAGTTTAGAAATTATCGCGGTTTTTGGTGGCCTTTAAGTTGACAGTGCTGGAAAGTTGCGGTGGTATATTTTACAGTGCTGGCATATATTTTAGTATATTTTCTGGTATATTTTTCTAAAAGCGGTAGGTTCTTCGAATTGACCATTTGCAATAGAAACAGCTTTTGTTGCTTTGAAATATTTGAACTAAAAATTGTTAAGCTCTGTACAACTTTTCATAAAAAAGCTATAACAAAATCCAAGGGGTTTCCCTGTGGCGCAACATTTAGTATTACGATAGTCCAAAAACATTCGATAGTGCCGGTCAACTTATATCGATAGGGCCATCGAGGCTGTGACATCACTATTTGACAGAGCATTTTGCCAAATTGTTTAGTCATTCCTATCCGTAAAACAAAAGAAAAACATAGCTTGGACTTACTTTTCACCGTTAAAAACATACTAATCCGCAACTAAGCAAGATGCCGGACTATCTGGGAGACGACCAGCGCAAGGTGAAGCACGATGAGAAGGAGGATAAAGAGATCAAATCGCTGGATGAGGGCGACATTGAGCTGCTGAAGACGTATGGCCAGAGCCAGTACCACAAGTCCATAAAGGCCATTGAGGAGGATATCCAAAAGGCTGTTAAGCAGGTCAACGAGCTGACCGGGATAAAGGAGAGCGACACGGGACTGGCGCCGCCAGCGCTCTGGGATCTGGCTGCGGACAAGCAGATTCTGCAGAACGAGCAGCCGCTGCAGGTGGCCCGCTGCACTAAGATCATCAACGCGGACTCCGACGACCCCAAGTACATCATCAATGTTAAGCAGTTCGCCAAGTTCGTGGTGGACCTGGCCGATTCCGTGGCCCCCACCGATATCGAGGAGGGAATGCGCGTCGGCGTCGATCGCAACAAGTACCAGATCCACATCCCACTCCCGCCGAAGATCGATCCCACGGTGACCATGATGCAGGTCGAGGATAAGCCGGATGTTACTTACAGCGACGTGGGCGGTTGCAAGGAGCAGATCGAGAAGCTGCGTGAGGTGGTAGAGACACCGCTCCTGCACCCTGAGAAGTTCGTCAACCTGGGTATTGAGCCACCCAAGGGAGTACTGCTGTTCGGTCCCCCTGGCACTGGCAAGACCCTGTGCGCTCGTGCCGTGGCCAATCGTACGGACGCCTGTTTTATCCGTGTCATCGGCTCCGAGCTGGTGCAAAAGTACGTGGGCGAAGGAGCTCGCATGGTGCGTGAGCTGTTCGAGATGGCCCGCTCCAAGAAGGCCTGCCTTATCTTCTTCGACGAAATCGACGCTATTGGTGGTGCGCGTTTTGATGATGGTGCCGGTGGCGACAACGAGGTGCAGCGCACCATGTTAGAGCTGATCAACCAGCTAGATGGCTTCGATCCGCGTGGAAACATCAAGGTGCTCATGGCCACCAACAGACCCGATACTCTGGATCCGGCGCTGATGCGTCCTGGTCGTCTGGACCGTAAGGTGGAGTTCGGTCTGCCCGATCAGGATGGCCGCTCGCACATCTTCAAGATCCACGCCCGTTCCATGTCCGTGGAGCGTGATATTCGTTTCGATTTGCTTGCTCGTCTCTGTCCCAATTCCACTGGAGCTGAGATCCGGTCGGTGTGCACGGAAGCCGGCATGTTTGCCATCCGGGCACGTCGCAAGGTGGCCACCGAGAAGGACTTCCTCGAGGCCGTCAACAAGGTTATCAAGAGCTACGCCAAGTTTAGCGCCACCCCCCGCTATATGACCTATAATTAAGTTAATATTTACCGGCACTGATTTGTATCCTCTGCGAGAGAAACTGTAAAACATCCTGCAGCTGGCATTTCATTGAATAAAACGATAGAACTATACCTCCATAAACTGTCAACTGGAGGCTTGTGCTTTAATTTTAATTAAATAATCTTGAAACTTTATTCCCAGCTAATATGGAGCAGCCGTTCGAGGAAACTGTGGGCCTGCTGGTGGACAGACATGCCCCCTTGGTGCGCCCCATCCCAGGACCCTCGCTGAGTGCCATCGACTGGTCCGGGTCCGACTGCGACTTGTCCTGGATCTGCCTGCTGATCTTTATACTCGCCCTGTGCGTCGTCATACCGCTGGTGTACGTCATCTACCTTGCGGAGCATCCGCACCACAATCACAGCCCCCAGTAGCTTGGTGGCCGGCCCCCCATGGTTAATGCCTACACCCGAAGTGATCATCATTCCAAATGTACCGGCAACTCCTCAATCTCTCACACTCTTCAGCTCAGTCTGTCGCGCATTTAAAATGCAGTTCGGACGATGGAATTTATTTTTATATCTAAAGGTAGACTTTTATAAACGGACTATTGTCGAAATAATATAACTCTTTGCACTGTACTCTGTACTACTCTAAAGAACTGCGATTCGGGTGCTTCCGCATAGCATAGGAAATGTTAAAGCACTGCTGGCCCAACCTAACTAACTTATGAACCAGCCTAAGATCCGATTGTGTTGTGAATTCGTGTAGCTGTAAAACCCCCGAAAGATGTACTTTTCTATACGTTTTATTGAGTACAATTATGTAACATTTAAACTAGTAAACGGGTGAAATGTAGCATTGTTCGCTTACGCCTAACAAGTACATAATACATATCTTAGAGCTAAATAAATAGTATCCATGGATATAAGATTTACGTAATAGTAAATACGGACTACAATTAACAAATGGCGCACGCTGGGTGCCGATTGAAGTTAAGTACTTTGTTGTATGTGTGATAATGTCGTCTGTCTGGGGAATGGAGGCCATCCATGGCACTGGGTTTTTGGCGAAGTTTTGGTTTCGATCATGGGATGCGTGTGCCTCACCATTATCGTGCATTTTCCCACTTCGGGAAGATCAACAAATGGCTGCACACCGCACACAAGCCCCTCTCGCATATTCACTTAAACTTTAAATTCTCAAAGAAAGCAATATTACTCCGGAGAAAGCCGTGCCGCACGGGCACAGGACTCGCTGGCGAGGCTATGGGTGGATTGCCCTCGGAGTGTAAAGATGGATCGCTGAAATGAAATACATTGTCGTAATTGCACTTAAAAGCCCATAAGAACATACGTTTCGAGCGATGAGAGGTCCGAGGCAATCGTGGACTCATCCGCTACCTCAGCCATGGAGACAGCGTGCTCCAGTCTGTGACGTTTTGGCAATGAGGTTCCTGGCTTATTGGGTGCATCTGGCGGGGCAGCGAGTCTTACCTGCAGCATGGAAACCATTTCTTACTCCGAACTTAAGCTACATAATTTTTAACTCTTACCTGCCGCCACCTGCGCTGGGGTTGTGTGTGCTTGCTGGTCAGGAGGAACGCCTGGGCCAGAGCCTTCACGGATGGCATCGCATGGCCCAATTCAACTTCGATGACCGGCCTCTCTGCCGCAGGAGTGGTTGGTTCCGGCTAGGGAAAGGGGATTATGCGGTTACCAAACGCTTGGACTCTAGCACTGGCCACACACTCACCACATCATCTTCGTCGACTGACAGAACCTGACTGGGATCGATGAGGCGGCGTTTGGGCTGCAAAAATCTGAAAGCTGGAGGTGTGGATCCCCGGGTGGGTGTACTGGCAGGGGAACCTATGGTGGGAGCCGAGTCCCCCGGCCCAAACTGCAGGACCACAGGTCGTTCCCGTTTCTTCGAGACAGATGAATCGATGGAGGACACAGAAGGCGGAGCACTCTGCGCGGACTCCATGGACGATGAGGTGGAGTTGTTGGGGTGCTGAGGCTGCTCCGAGGCTGGAGCAGCCCTGATAACCGTCGTTTCCTGCTTATTAAAATCATAGATGCGCACCGTGTCGGACTCATCGCTGGTTGTGGTGGCCGTCGTTTGCAGCGAGTGCAACGAGGGATTCGACTGGGAGTCCAAGGACTCGTCCAGGACCTGAACTGGCAAGGCTTTATACACCGACTCCAGTAGCTGCTCGTGCTCTGTGGCAGCCTGGCTTGCTTTTTGAGCCTTTTGATAAAACATTTTCGGTTTGGTAGTAGGTTGTTTTGGTTTGTTTGCAGGTGTTTTGTGTGTTGTTTTGTTGGTTAGTGCAGGATAGTTACGGTTAGGGTTTAAATGAAAAGAAGAAGTGTTTTAGTACCAAGATATTAGTGTAGGTGTAAGTGTAGGTGTGGGCGTGGATTTGTAGTGGAGTGAGTGATGGGTGGTGGGTGAAAACGCTCAGGCAGCAGCATGCAGGCGAATTATCTTAGTTACACAGCTACGGTCATTCGGGTAGATACGATCGCTGGCAATGATCTCGAAACAAATGCTGTTAGTCAAATCCAAAGCAACCCCAAACACAAAGTTGACTATTTCGGTTAATGCTCGATTCTGTACTCACCAATTCGATGGGTTCTTGGATGGATACGGTACTAAAAACATTTGTTTCTGCGGTTCAGTGTTTGATTTGTTTAACGTTTGGCTTTATTTGGAATTAATGCATAATAGATATCGCTAGGCATACGTGTACGGTTGTTTATAAGAAAAGAGCATTAGCGGAGTGCATACAGATACGGTACAGAAATTAATATTTAATTTTGTGTGTTTGTAAAATTAACAGCAAGATAATGAATATTAAAAACAAACGTAGCATTAGCATTACGCAAGTATAAAGTATTTTCTAAATTACAATTAAAACACTAGCTCGACACTCTCGTTGGTGGAAATGCAAAGTTAGCTTGTTGTTGCCGCTTGGTTGGCTGGTTGGTTGTTGGTGCAAGTGGTGGTGCAGTGGATAGATCTGGGCCAGGACTCGGTCCTTGCCACCAGATCTCCGTCCAGTGCGGGAGATTCGGTGTGCTTTTTGTTTTAGTTTCTTATTCCCGCCCCTGCCCATCTCATTTCTATGTACAAGGAAATTGGCTTTGCTATACTGACTAGTGTTTAACTTCTGTTTTGACTAAGCTAAGCGTGATTTGGCAAATATCCCTCCAGGCCAAGGCTAAGGCCCCACCCGATCCCCAATGGTTCCCGTTCCCCATCAGCTAATATCTAGAAGAGCAGACTATTGTTGCTATAATTGGCGTCCGCACCGCTAAAGCCGTTCAGACAGCTGTCTACCCCCGAGTCGCCCTGGTCCTCCGTTTCCGGCCGGAGCGTCAGCTTCCCACCCAACGCCTCGCTCTCGAACAGCGGGTTCATCACGAAGTCCTTTGAGGTGGAGGACACCGCTCGGAAACTGTTCCGCTTGAGGTCCTTGTGCAACAGTTGCTTTTCGAACTGGGTCAGGACGCCGGCGGAGGGTCCTCCACCTCCCGCCGCCTGACGCCGCTTCGACACGGACGAACAGAAGGACATCCCACTCCCATTGCTGTGGAGACTCAGGCTGGACTGCGTGTGCCGCTTGGGCAGTGAGCTGTAGCTGCTCCGCCAGGAGCGCTGTGACCTTACGTCAAAGTCATCGTCTATGTCGTCGCCCAGACCCGACTCCCGGTAATGGGAGGCCGAGGTGGAGGGGCGTTCAAGGGTCGCTGACCTTTCGTAAGCCAATGAGTGGGGGGCGGTGGAGGCAGAGGTACGGGGAGAGGGGCGGCTGTTAATGAACTTAAGCGAGCTGCTACGGCGCACTGGCGTGGATAGGGTCCAATGAGAGAGGTCGGCAACGTTACTCTGAGCGCTACTTAAAATGCGGCCATGCGGTGGAAGTGGTTCTGGTTCTTGATTTACCTCGTTGATCACGATGTCCTCGACGTCCTCAGCAGCGCTTCGCTGCTGATCCACAAAGGAGCTGGAGGCAGGGGCCCTCCCACTTCCTGCGCTGTCTTTGGGGGCATTATTGATGTAGTAGTCGCGGCTGTACCTGGTGGATTGAGATCAACAGTGGACGGTGAAGGAGAGTTAGTTAGACGTGGAGATCAGAGAACGAACCGCTTGTAATCCGTTTGGGGCGACGGCGGATCCGTGTTTTCCGTGAGTGCCGAGGCCAGAGCCTTCTGCTCTGCACTGGGACTGATATTTGGCACGTCCATGTACCGCTCCTGCGTACCACTGATGCGCTGCTTCAGGGCCTCGGGAGCGTATGGGTTGTTCGGCATTTCGACGGCATTGTACCATTTCTTCACCTCGCGCTCGGCAATCGAACCTGCAAATGGTTTCAGGGAGGGTTGAGATTCAGGGACTATGGAAAGTCGGTTTCCATCGAAATTATAAAGCTGTCAACTCCCAGGAGCAAAAAGTAATCAGAGGACCAAGATACACCTCCCAAATTTAAAGAAAAACCATTACACTTCATAATTTTCATAGAATATCATATCAGAACAATAAAGTTTATTTAAATTTCTTTAAATGTTAAATAGCATGTTAGTAAAATCTGTTGTTTTTATAAAGCAAGCGTGTATTTAAATAAACTTAATCGTTAAGCTGAATCAGAATCTCGAAGTAGATAGAACAAAATAATTAAAGTTATTTTTGGCTTTTCTTTTTTACAAGCTTATAGTTTTGTTTTTGAACTTGGGAATGTTCTCAACCGAGGTTCATTTGTGAACCTATATCGATCCAAAAATTACTTTTCGCCCCTTGAGATTGACCCACGTACGTGGGTTACACAATACAGCGGGTAGTAGAACCAGGCTAACACAGACACAATATAGCAAACCATAGGGAACAGGGAGGACAACAAACACCGAGTGATGACATTTATGGCCGCAACCGTGTGTTACCTGGCACAAATCGCCGCAAGAGTACAACATCATCATCTTCGGCGGCAACACCGTCTTGTATGGCAGGCGGTGGGCCACCGTGTGACAAGTCGGTAGTGTAGCTACCGGACCATTTTAGGGAACCATTTGTTAGTTTTCCGTTAGTGCGCCTGCTACCCGAAGGAGGGTTGTTAGTGAGGGTTAGGGGAAGATGCAAGTTAGAGTGCAGAGTGCTGTTAGAGTTAGTGTTAGTATTCTGGGACCGATGCTCGTCCAGGGCTAAAACCGTCTGACTAACAAACTCCTGCTCTGAGTCACCATCTCCGTTGAAGGTCTCGCAGGCAGTGGAGGGCTCACTGTCGTCGCTATAATGCGACTCTGTACTTAATTGATCTGAGAAGAGAATTTCATTGATAAAATTATACGTTATGTCACTCAAACTAAACACAATGAGGGATTCAGTCCCTACATCGTGTTCATATGACATATCACAGGAAGTTTGGCTGGCCATATCTAATCTAACGGTGGCTGCAGAATATTTACTTTCGCTGACATCATTTTCTAAATGATTTGAACGAGATTCAAGCTTATCGTCCGTACTAATAAAATGATGCGATTCATCTTTATCTATATGGGGTTGATGAATCGAATGAGATTCGGGATTGTTCTCTGGAAAAATAAAACATTGGGGCTCTTCTGCGCCTACCCTAACTTTATCTATCAAGTCATTTTCAGTCTCAAATGTATCTAATGGGTCAGTATCAAAAATCGGAGTAGCTGCTCTTTCTGCTGGGGGTTGCAACTCGCTGTAAGATGCTAAGCTATCATCGTTTAGTTCTTCGAAAATACTGGGATGGGTTTCATCGTCTATGCTGTCTTCTACGGAGTCAAAGGAACTGAGGTACTTGTGCATGATCAAAGAGCGGCGACGCCTGCGTTCAATTGTGGCCAGCAGTCTTTTGTCTTTTATGTAAAACTTGCAAATGGTTCCCAAGAGATTCAAGGACTCGGATTTTACAGGAGAGTTTCCATCGCTCGGTGTTGTGTCGGGAATATTTGGCTGTCTTCGAAGGCACTTCTGAGACGTTTTACCTAGAGCGGAGCAGTCGCTCTTAAGGGAGTCTATAGATGAATTCCTTTCAAAATCAGTCTCCATTACAGCTTTTGCAGGCTCCGTTGTACATTTTTCTGATAACTGTTCTTCTGTACTGGTTATTTGCTGATCGTTTGTGGGCACTTCAGACGGCGAAAATTTTGAGACCACTTTGATGGTTGGTCCTTCAGAATCTGTTTTCCCAACGACAGATTCTTCCTCTTGTAGAGATAACTTTTCAGAAAAGAGTTCCTGTATCGTGTGAGGAGCCTCCTCACTGGCAGATTTAACTGGGAGAACATCTTCTAGTCTCGCTACGACTGATTGTGCTTCAGGAACAACATTACCTAATTCAGCTTCCTTGTCTACTTCCCCAGGCTCAAAAGGTTTCAAGTCAACAGATTGTATTTTTGGTAAGTTTTCCTTAGATGTAGGAGGTTCCTTTGCGACAACTTCATTTTGGCGTAATTTTTCTGGTAAAACCTCTAAGGGCGTCGCAGTTAAGATATCGACTGTTTGTGTTTCAGAAGTTAATTCCACGGATGCAACAGCAATTAACTTAGCCTCAGAAATTGCTTTTTCTCTTGCTGCAGGTTCCACATCAGTCGATTGTGATTCAAGAATAATATCGACAAGTGCCGGAGGATCCACCTCAGGAGAAACCTTTAAGAGTGCCGAAGGTTCGACTGATTGTGCCTCAGAAATTACTTCGACTGGTGAAACAAGATCCACAGCGGCTAAATCATCCTGACAAAAAGTTGTTTTACGCGCTGCAGGCTCTACATTGGTAGATCGTGGTTCAGCAACGATTTCGACAGGTGCGGGAGGTTCAACATCAGATGCAATTTCTAGGGGCGCCGCTGGCTCGACTGTTGGCATTTCGGTTTGTGTTTCAGGAATAACTTCCCCTGGAGGAACCGAATCCACGGGGTCTACTGCAGCCTGAGAAATACCTCCTTCTGTTGCTGCGGGCTCCATATCGGTAGATAGTGATTCAGGAATGATTTCGACAGGTGCTGGAGGTTCCACATCAGAAGCAATTTCCAGGGTCGCCGCTGATTCGACTGTTTGTGTTTCAGGAATTACTTCTCCGGGGGAAACAGAATCCAC
>JAEIIL010025236.1:0-20074 GCA_018905715.1 Drosophila lini | reverse complement strand
TGTAACCCAAAAATTAAATTTAATTTTAAAGGATATTTAAAGGTATTAAAACTTTACAGAATAATATAGAAAATAATCCAACTTAAATGAGCTGCTTTAATATTTAGTTTTAAAATGTTGAAAGAGATTAAGCTTAGCATTTAAACATTGAAATTTAAATATTTTAGATAACTTGTCTGCAGGCTTCATAACTTTTTCTTTGATTATAATAATATTTAAATTATTTTTATTCTGATAAATAAATTCTTTAAGCTTAAATTTCCCAAAATGATCTGCAGAATGTGTAGTCAATGAATTAGTAGCACTGCCAAGCTGTTGGCACACATGACACTGCATAAAACAAATTTAATTACGCCATTGTTTTCATGTTCGTGTACATTTTCATGTTCGTGCAACGCCTGCTCCGAATTGCAGTCCTCATGAATTTCGCCCAGGAGGATGGAGAGGAGTCTGTGGAGGGTCCCAGGGGCAGCTGACACTGCGTCCTGTTAATGGGGGTTCAAGGCAGGAAAGTAAATAGAAAAACCTTGAAGCAGGAGGCTCAAGGTAAGTCTTCAAATTTCCTAAATAATCACAAAGCAGGTTGCATAATTTTTCACGGTATAACAAATTATGATCTTGGCTCATAATTTTTTGCCACGGCTAATAAAAAACCTCAGGCAAGGTCAGAGGAACCTTCCTCATTAAAAACACACAAGTGCAGCTGCTAATGAGCGATGTCTTTTTGGCTCTACGTATCTGCTATCTGGTCTCTGGCTTACCTGCACCTTTTTTTTAATGGCCGCCAGCGATCTTGACCTTGGTGCGAATTTTTAAGCGGAAAAAATACACACACACACATTTTTTTATGGCGCATTCCCGTTGCGTGGCGAACCGTTTTGGATTTGGTTTTTTAGCAAAGGCAGCACCATCAGCAGCCTTTGGAAATTTATGATTTATGACGCTGGCCGTGTCCAAATCCGTCCAAATGCCCGCATCCGTGACCCTTTTGCATGCGGTCCAGGATCCTCGGGGTTCTTAGCTCTGGGTTCTGGGATCGGGACTCGGGAATCGGGATTCGGCGGCTGCTGTTTTGTAAACACTCAGTATGAGTTCCAGTTCCCGCCTGCTTGGACGTTGCGGATCGGCTAAAAAACGCATCGGGAGCCGCCGTCTAAGTGTACTTTGCCAGCAATACAAAATGAGTTAAAATAATGTGTGCAAAATATGAAAAGCCATAAATGGCACATGTGCCATTTTCCATGGGAAAGTGTTAAGTGTGATCGATACAGCGCCATGTGTGATAGATGTGTTCGGTAAATAAAAAGTGATCGAGCCTATGGAGTTAAGGATAACGGTCTGCTATTCTGGATGAGCTGGAAAAGTTATCAACAATTGGTGAACTAAATAAATGGTGAGTTCATGGGACAGGATCCTTTTCACATTTTATAAAGAACCCCAAACTGTTTTCCATGTATTGTTTAGAATTTTATATGATTTTAGATACTTTAATCAAACTCTCCTTAAATATATCATAATGAATCTCACCAAGTTTGACAAATAAAGGTTCTTATTAGCAAATATTTCTAGACATTTTAGCATTTACATTTAAACCAACATGTTTAGCCATCATTTAACATACATTTAGCAGTCAGAGATACCATATCCCCCTTTTAAAATTCCTTAAACCAAAAGGGTAACATCCATCCTTTCCTTAATTAAATTCAAAGGAAGCTGCCAAGAAACTAAACCTTAAGAAGGAAAAATTTTTAAGATAAATCACAGACATGCCTGGGCATCTCAACTGGTGAACATTTCTTGCCTTTGCGTTCCTATCTTTCTCCAGATTTTTCTCAACGTTTTGAGTAATTCCGCGGAATAAGCGACAAAGAGCTGGACAGCCCCCAACCCAACCAAAAAATAAAATAAAATAAAAAGTTAAGAAAAATAAACCCGCACCAGGTACAAAAACAAATCTTGAGAGAGCAATAAACAACATGGTTGACAATCTTAAATCTTGCGACTTGCAGGCCATCCCACACAGATACGCGGCTACACAGACAGATGCACTCACAGATACGAATGCGAATGAATGTCGCAGCCATTATGGAACCCCTTGTTTTTGTTTTCCTTCTCGTTATTGTTGCTGCTCTTACCGAACACATTTCCTTTGTATACCAACACTGTCCGAAGCGAACCGAGCCAACCCAATCCCGGTTTCGGATTCAGAGACCCAGTAAATGTTGCGGTCATTGCTATGCTGGAATGCCAGGAACAACAACAACAACAACAACGCTGAGACCAGGGTTCAGGCCGCTTTAAAGGCTTGGCCTGTTCTGGCCCGATATGGCCCATAGGTAGGTAGAAAATGCCAAGGCAGCCCAGGCTGTGTGCTCCCCACAAAGAGTACAATGGGCGGCTCAGAAGAAGTCTTCAATCAATATTGAGTTCTTGAAAGAATTCAAAAGAAATGAGCACAGGGTTTCTATTTCCTTTTTAAATTGTGAAAATCAATGAATTAATTTTATTTAATAAATTAAATAACAAATTTACTCTGAATTTCTTAGTTACAAATTGTATTGTATACTTTTCGACACATTTCTTCTTAGAGGTTTAAAAATCCCCTCATATATATTTCTAGCACACGAAACTTCCTCCATCCTTAAAAAGTCTGTAATATAAATTTTTACCCCCTACGTTAAATATTTAACCCACCGTTAAAACCATTGACATGGACCAAGTCACCGCTTGGCCTTTTGGCGTCGTGTCGAGTCTTTTGGCCGCTTGGCCTGTTTGTTGTTTGTCTCCTTTATGGCTTCTTCTCGTACCCTTTATCGCTATCTCCGATTGCAGTTGGATTTTTCCCTGCTTTTTATTTGGGATTTTAAACTTTGGGGTCACATTTTCATGCTTTGCAGGTAAGAGGAGAAGGCTTTTCTTTGTTGACTCCAGATTCGTTTTGCGGATTTCGAGTGTCCAATATTAACCAGCTTTACAAGAACTCAACCAGCCAATAACTTGTAAGATATACACTCATCTCTGAGTGTCAGTCAGTTTAAAATCAACTTAACGACATTTTAAACACTCTGCTTGAGGATTTGCGGGGAAATCAGGGCATAACATAAAGAATCAATGAACAGCCAAGACATAAAACCCACAGACAACAAGCCCAGGCATTTGGCATTTGATGTTTATTTAATTTGCCGCAATTCATAACAATTTCGTTTACGACATTTTTACTACTCGACAAATGCCGTAAAGCAAACAGAAACACTGCCGTCGATTTGTTTGGCACACGCTCAGGTTTTTATGGCTCGCTCATCGCTGCCGGGACCCACTGGATGAAGTCCATGGACATGAACTCGACTACGCTCCTCCTTCGACAATTAAACGCCATCATCGGGCTGATTCGAAGGCGAAAGTGCAGCCAGCACCCCGGCGATTTATGTGCGTTTTATAGATCGTAAAAGCCGCTCTAACGGCCGGGCAGATGATGATTTTACGACGTGTTGAAATGCCACCAGGACGAGCGAGCTGTTCCGCCACTTGTCCCCTGGACTCTGACACCGTTTTTCGGATCGGAACGCATCGGATGTGGTTCAAGTGCAGCGTCGTAAAAACTTCCTCCGGACCACGGACTCTGACTCCTCCTCCTCCCCCGAGCCGTGCTCCCGTGACTACTTGAGAGAGCCGTAAAAGGGCTATAAACAAAAGTGGCGCCTGCGGAGGGACCGCAAGTAGTCGGCCAGACTTACGTGTCGTTATCCGGGCGGATTGTGTGAGCGATTCGATTCTGATTTGATAAGGATAATTATGTCTGATCGCCATAAAAAGAGACAATGAAGCCAAGGAGGCGGAAGTGGCATATGGCCAGTAATTGGGCCGTTAAAGTCGGGTTTAATGGTGGGAAAAATGCTAGGGAGGAAATGTTTCAAGGGAAAGTCCTTGCTTTTGAGGGGGTTAGGGGGTTTCTTAACTTCACTCCTTTTATGATCAAATATTTAACACAAATTGCACTCTAAAATAATTTAAGATCATTTTCCAGACTGTTTCATTTTCTTTTCAAGTTAAATTAATTATTTTCATCACACAAGGTGTGCACATCCAGATGTGTATCTTTATCTACAGACCGAAAAGAGTGGAGTGCACTTGCGGCTAATTGAAGTCGGAGGCGTCGGGCAGAAACAACAAAGAGCCACGAGATATAGCTTATCCGTATCGTGCCCGGTATCCATTATTAAGCCAGCCGAAGACGTGTTGATGCACTGGGAAAGGGACCAGACATTACGAACATTATGGACATTACGGACAACGCAGAACCGAAGACAGAGCCACTCGCGGACAATGAACAGCGAACAATTCAGCTAATGACGTGACTATGGACACTCGACGCATTTGGCAACCAAAATAAAAAAAGAAACAGAAGAAAAACCAACAGACAACTGACCATTCCCAGCCCGAAGCTCCTGTCCGACCGGGCTTCATTGTTATCACCCGGAATGGCAACGGCCAAACTTATGCATCGAAAGTGTTGTTAAATTACGCCAAATTGCTTAATTTCAATAATGAAACGAACCGAGCGGACGGGAACCACTCAATGAAATTATAAATTTTCGGCCCAAATGATATGCAAAGAGCAATGGCAACGCCGACTGATCCGTGATCGTGACGTTGCCGCCTTATGTTTCTCATTTCGCAGACCCTTTTCATTCCGATTCCGAATCCGATTCCGAGTGAGGTTCCTAAACAGAAAGAAAAATTGTAAAGTCAGAGAATATTGTTTTCTATAATTATGAATTTTTGAAAGCATATTTTTTAAGATTCCTGCTTGTAATCCCAAGAATAATGCTAATATCTGACATAACAAGTGACTTCTCTTCTAATCAGATTTCTTTAATTCAAAATCACTAGCTTTTCTTCCTGTGTATATAGCTTCGATCCCGGCCAGACGGCGGCTCGACGCTTCCAATTTAATGGGCCCATTGAATCGGTCGTTAATGTAGCTTTTTATTTGGCCTTTTATTCGGTCCGCCGTTGTTGTGGCTTTATTCTCCTCTGTTTTAGTCTCTTATTTCGGTTATTGTTGCTGCAGACTTACTCAATTGTATTATTGTTTATTTATGCGAGCTTAAGTAATGCGCTGCAATTCCAATTTCAAAAGATAATTTCAAATTTACTGTCAAATAAGTTATAAGACGAATGCCTCTCCGTCTCCCACTGCGGCGGGTAGCTACTTTTCTGGAGCTTTATTGTGTTTCTTTGTTTGTTCTCTCCACAGTGTTTGTGTTCTTTCCCCCTAAAGAAAACACTTCTACATTTTGTTGTGTTTGTATTTTGGAAAAGATAAAAGCAAAGCCGCAGCGAAAAGTTTTTATAAAGTTTTCGGCATTATTTATGTGCTGTATGTCGTGGGCGTATACGTAATATTTTATAATTTCCAAGTTGCGGGGCAGTTGTTGAACTAGTTGAACCGACGCTTTGTGATTTGACAAGGGGGACAGCTCCGATGGCCCATTGATAAAACTTTAAGGCGTCGACTGTCCGATTAATCTATTGAAATCGGCTAAAGCTGGTTTTAAATACGAATTATACTGTGTTGTTGGGGGCGGAATTGGTTATTAAATCTAATGTTGTTAGATTAACTGTTGGGACTGCTGGAAAAGTCGTAGGGGTGGAAGTGGGTTAAGTATTTAAGATTCATATTGAATTATAATGACGTGTTGTGAACTCAAAATGAAAAGGCAAACCAATATTTGTATTGTATTTTTTTAAAATCATTTGTTTTTCCTCTTCCGGCTCCTATAAACCTATCCCTGCTACATTTTTTATGTCCTCTCAGCCGTCAAGTCCCCTCCTCCTTGCACTGCCAATACAACTCCGTTGTTTATCATTATGAAATATGGACACTTTCGGCCGACGCCATCTGAGTTGTTGTCCAGTTAAGTGCAGAATCGTCGGCTCACGTCCTGTCATGTGTCTACTTTAGGGGACAATATAGTTTGGATAGTATAGTAGTTCCTGCCGGATCGAGGCATTGCCCCAGTGCTCCGCGGCATGGCAATTGCATGGACCGGAATGGCCTGGACTGGACTGGCGACGTTTGTTGGCACTTTATCATGGCCGTGTATCATAATTTAGGCAGCCATTCCACCCACGCGGCAAACAAAGAGACTGAATGCGATCCGTTGACATTCGGTGTGCGGCGCTGACTAAGCAACCAAAAGGCCGAGGACGTGTGCAAACCTGGCCAAGATGGCCTGGCCATGATAGCAGCAAAACGCTGACCACGCCCACCTATCGGCCCTGGGGGCACACACACAGGGCCATTTCCTGCGACAACATTTTGCGCTTAAACACTCGTATTAAGTATAAAGCATTAAGTATTGAGCAGGAGCAGGAGCAGGAGCAGGAGCATATAATGGTTCTGTTTTCATTTTGCGACCCAAAAAATGGAAACACTTTGCTCCGGCCCCGTTGATTAAGTGGATCGATTGCTGGCCAGCAACTGGCTATCAGCTCTTGGCCCAAAACACTGAAATTAGTTGGCATTTTAACACGAACACCTGACACTCGAGTCCGGCGAAAAGCAGCAGCTTCCTCTCCTTATATGTGGAGAATGGTGGGGGCTTAGTTTCTCTTTAGTCAAATGGATTATATTACAAACAGGAGGGGCGGAGGGAAGGGGGGATGAAAGCAGCAGTACGTGGTTGGCCATTATCGATGGCAAACATCACTGGTAGAAAATTTGGTATTTTATTGTTTTAAAAATTAAATATATCAATTATTTCTCCAGAATCATTAGTCTGGAACCAAGCGCTAGATCTGAGGCTTAAATAACATAAAAAACATAAGAAATCCTTTTAATATTATATTTATAAAACTTCTATTACAAAACCCTAAATATGTTAATGGACATCATTTTTTTTTTCCCAGTGCAACTATGGGTTATTGATCGATAATTCCATTTAAGCAAATGCTCGCGTTGAGCACCAGAATTGTCCAAATTATATGTGTGTGGCCTCTGCTCCGAGTATATATTAAAAAAATATATACCCAGGTTTCCTCAAACGCGATTGCAACTCTCTTTTTTCCGAAACTCTGGTAATAACAGGAGGCATCCAGAAGAGCCAAAGAATCGGGGAATCGCGGGCTCCTATCACTCCCGTGCGTTTGTCGCTGGATCTGGATGCCGCCAACTCATCAGAACCGAACCAAACCCATCTTCATCCGCAGCCACAGCCACAGCCACACATCCCCACCGCATATTCACATGCACATCCAGAAGATGTATTTTCACTTAAACGTTTTACTCGTCGAATAATGGCTTTAATGACTTTAATGGCGTTCGGATAATTTGGCCTCCGGGCAGCTGCTCCATCACCGTCCATCTCCATCCAGCTCCAGCTCCGTCTCCATCCGCATCGCCATCCGAGCTGGCCATTTCGTAATTGACGAAAGTAGATGGCCGGCGGTGAGATGCGATGCACATCCACATCCAGGATGCTCATGCGAAATGTATATAATTTGTAATTGTTGTTTCTCTTTAAAATGCACTCGACTGCGGCTCAAATAATTGTAATGAGCAGTTGCAAAGTGATCTAAAATTAAATGAATGCAATTAAATTGAGTTTTCTCTTTGGGTCCATATAATTTTGTAAAGGATGGTAATGGTTTCTCACGCTGGGTTGCCTCTTGGGTTTTTTATATAAATATATTAAATTAAAAATTACATTGGAATCTAAAAATCAATTAGAAAATTAGTTATATTTTTTATTAATTTTTATAAAACGTGAATATCAATGCTCTTTTGTATTGTACAACTACTTTAATAAATTATTTTTCTACAACTACAAAATGATATATTCTCTGAATAAAGGTACATAATCAGGTATTTTTTTCTTTAGGCAATAGATGCACCATTTCACGTCATTCACCCGCCGTATTGACCTTGAGGACAGGACGTAAATGGCAGTTCATAAAAAAAGAGAAAGACATAAAGTATACAGGTATCGTCAAAAAAAAGAAAGATACCAAAAACGTCGTCACACGGCGACACAAATCAAAAGGTGCAACATAAAAAATGACATTGAGAAAACAGATAATTAAGCTGAGCGGAGAGAGGGGCAAGTGGAAAACGGGATGTCTGATCTGAAAAAGGAGGGGGTGAAATTACTGCTGCTGCCGAATGACAAGTCGCACATTTTCAAAGAAATTACCAAAAAAAAGAAAGAAAGGAAAACATTGGAAAATGCACATAAATAAGCGGACGAGAATAGAGGAGTATCTGGAGGAGAAGAACAGCTGCCAGGGGACTGAAGAAGCGAAGACCCAAGACCCAAGAAGAAGCGTTGATGGAAAGCCAATGGAAAAGCAGAGGAAATGAGGGAAAATGTTCCAAAATTAGTCAAACCGGGCGAGTCAATTAAATCGAATGGGATGGGATGCCCGGCAGACGGAATTATTTATAAGATCGTTAATGGCCGAGGAGCTGCTACTTAAAAACGCATTTGCCCGCGGAAAATATCTTAATATTTGTTTACGAAAAGCGAAAACATTCTGAAAATGTCGCCCTGCTGAATTTATAATGGCAGACCGACGGATGCGACTTTTTAATTAAAATTCCGAATGCATCGGCAGTCGAAAAAATGCTTTTATTATTTTAATTACCCATTTCGGACTCAGATGGCCCCGCAGCGCACTCAATATTAATTTCATGAAAATAACTTCCCTGGCTCTCTTTCTGACGTGTCTTTTGTTTCTCCTCCAGCCAGCTGGGGTCTCAAAAACCCAAACCCGGGTCCCCGAAGTGGCAGTGTTTTCTCCACAAAAAAGAACTCCCAAAACATGGCAAACATTCGGGGAATAGATACGCATTTGTTCGGCGTTCGATAAACATTTATTGGGCAATCCAATCACGGAACTCACGTCCCCGGGCCGTGACAGTTTCGTTAAAATGCCTTTTCTTTATCTGACTTATTTCTCTCCTTTCTGGCTTTCTGGCATTATGTTGCCATGCTCTTCGAAGGCCACAAGAATTATGTTTGCCGTATGAAAGAGTGATAAATAATCGGTTTTTGTATGCAAAAGGTATCGGCGGTGACTGAAAATGAAATCGAATCTGAATCCAATGATGGAGTTTATTAATCAGTGGGAATCGAATTGATTTATAGCGCTATATATCTTCGAGTAGCGCATTAAGATGCCATTATCTCAAGGAACGGATGAAGTTATTCATATTTAGGGTTTACTTTAAAAATAATTGTCTTTGTGGCGATTACTAATTCAATGGCCTTTCTGGGTTTTCACTGGTTCCTCTGGAAGAGATTATTTGGAAATTATGATGTCTCTAAAACTCACCAGTTGTTAAGTAATATCAGACTTCTATTTAAAATTAGAAGCTATTTAAATTTTATATTTTGTTATTTTTGTTAATTAGTTGATCGTTTTTTATTTCATGTACACTATTTGTCATGACTCAATCATATTTCACAAAAAAAAAAAAACTAATGTCCCGAAAAACAATTTTAAAAAATTATCTACATTTATATAAAAATTTTTACTTACTTATTTTAAAACTGACAGGTCGATTATAAAATTTTCAGAAACAAATGTCGGAAGTTCCAATGTCTTTTATTAAATAAAAATT
Source organism: Drosophila lini (assembly GCA_018905715.1). Lineage (NCBI taxonomy): Eukaryota > Metazoa > Arthropoda > Insecta > Diptera > Drosophilidae > Drosophila > Drosophila lini. The sequence goes on along the minus strand of JAEIIL010025236.1, from coordinate 10,449 downwards.
ATACCATTTACCATTTTAAGAATGAGAACTTTAAACATATTTAGGTATATGAAATATTACTTCAAAAATCCGGACATTATTAGACAATACAAAAAATATTATTAAAAATTAAACAAATAACCCTTGTTGTATTATAAAACCCCACCATAGCCCCTATTTTATCCCCTGCTCCCACATGTGTGTGGGGTCAAAGGCCACAAACCGACGACTAAGAAGCAACAGACAAAGACTCGAAGCATCAAGACGGTGATTAGACGCATAATCTGCTATTCGAGGGGCAATTTGTCACCGCAAGGCATCGCCGCTGCCACTGGGCCACTAAAAATCATTTAGGGCGAAATAAAAATATTTTTTACGACCTTTTTATAGTTGTTGCAACAATCTAATAACAATCCAAATAATTATCCAAACAAACAACAAACAGCGACGGCAAATGTCAAAGCAGAAAATCTCCGCAGAAGAAGCAGCAGCGCCAGGCCCGGTTTTCTCCGCTGCCGACGAAAATGAGCCATAAAACGGGGCCATAAAACCCCTGTGCGAAATGCTACTGCGCTCAGGCCGATAGGCCACGCCCCCTCCGCAGCGGCAGCGCACACGGAAGCCATAATGGCCGATAACTCAAAAGTGAGTGGGAGCGAGCGAGCGAGACGCAGCGAGGGCCTGAGCGAGAGAGGGAGAAAGAGCTGCGCACAATAATGGCTGCGCCGGGCAAAGAGAGCCGAAAAGCGAGATGGCGACAGCACTTCCGCTCGCTCACGCCGCCACGTGTCGCTCTCGCATTAAGACAAGTAAATCGGTGGCCGTTGAGCATAATCGATACGCAGCTCTTCGTGAGAATTGCTTTTCTCACGCTCTCCGCCGTCGCAGTCGCTGCCGACGTCGTCGCCATAACTGTCGTTGGTAATGGCCGTTTTAAGTGCGACTGAGATGGCCTCATAATCGTTTGGTGAATGTGGCTCAATTGTCTCCCCGCCGGCGCTCTTTTTTGGGGCTCTCTTTGGGGCACTCTCTCTCCATGTGAAGCTCTCTGCTATTTTTGCCTTTATGCAAACTTTAATTAGTTTTGTTGTAATTGTTGTAACTGCCCAGTGACCACTTTACTGCCCAGAAACCGCCTAGGAAAATGCTCTCTTTGGTGGGGCTCTCTTTGGGGCTTTTTTTTTTTTTGGAGACAGGCGCCAGAGAGACAGGGAGAGAGCGAGAGCGAACTAGCTAAAGCGCGCGCATCTTCGCATCCTTGCACGGCTGCCAGAATGGGACATAAAATGTGCCAGGCAGTTAAAATGTAGATTTAAGTAAGTGGAAACGAGATCGTTACGTTGGCGCATAAAAATAAAAATCATTGTGCTCAGACACTGATTGAAAAAAACCCCGTGAGAAGCAAACACCAAGAGAGAGTGAGAGAGCAACAGGCGAAGTGGAGCTGCGTTTTCCACTCGCTTTTCCTTTGAGTGGAAAAGTGGAAAAGCGGAGCAGCGGAAAAGCGAGCGCTGGCGAACATGTTGCGAGTGGTTTTCCCTATCAATCAGAAATCACCTTAAACTCGTTTTTTTATCCGCCTTCGCCGCCGCTTTTTAAGATTCTTTTCATTTTCGTTTTATGGTTTTTATGCTGCTCTTTACGACTTTTATGACTTTTATGGGGTTTAGTGCGTGCCAAAAACGAGGGGAAAAGGCAATTTTTAATTGAATAATGCCGGCGTCGGGGTGCTGTTGTTATGGTTTTTTTTTAAAGGCGGCGGGCGGCAGGGCCAACGGCGACGGTAATTAGCCAGAGATAAACATTTAATTGGCAAATTCAAAATTGGAAATCGCCATGAAAACCACGCCGACTTACCTCCGAATTTTACGAAATTTTCCGCTGCCATATGCATTCTAATTGGGCCAAAGAACCCGAAGAATCTGCCTGGGTGGCATTTCTGTGAGAGGGAAATTTAGAATTAGAATTTTGAAATATAATTTTCACTATTGGCAATGTTTATTTTTACACTATTTAATAAATGGACTTATAAACCTTAAAACTTTATAAACACTCATATTTAATTTGGGTTTTAATTTGTTTTAAATTTTGTAACAAATTTTTGAATTTCCATTGGACTCTTTTAACATTTAGCGGGCTTATTTCTTTTTTATTACCGTTCTACATATTTGTAATAGGGGGCTATACATATTTAATTTTTACATTTTACTTGCACATCGCTTATGGAAACCAAAAATAATATAACATAATATTACTCACATATGAGAATTACTGTTCCGCCCTAAACTTTATACCCAATCTCTTAAAGCCAGCAGGAGAAACTCATTGGAAATGCCCGCGTGCATGAAGTACCCCAGGTAATTATTGTTTTCATGGGCTCTTTTCCAATTATGCACTGGCCGAGCGGCTGGGCAAAAAGGGTAAATTGATAAATTATAAAAAAGAAACTTAATAATATAAATGAGTCGCGCCGCAACCTGTCGCATCGGCCACAAGTCAGGCGGTAATTGGCAAACTGGAGGCACTGGCCGCGGTTAATTGCGGTTTTTAATATATCCTGACCCTCTTTGCTGGATTTTGTATGCCGCGGGAAGTGAGTGTAAACACGACATGAAATACTCGCCATCGCCACTTGGCCACCTCGAAGTGGCACGGCAACGGGACCCCCCGTAGCACCTTACTCCTTTCAAAAGGACGCAATTTATGAGGGCCTGTGTAATTGCCACGCAATGCTGCATCCGCATCGCACACAGTTTTCAATTTACAAAAACAAAAAGGAGAGAAAAAAAGGAGGAAATTAAAAAGGAAAATATGAAAGAGCCGGAGTGCCTGCGTCCTTTTGGCACGGCACGTCGAGCGGACACATGTGGATCGCCGGCGTGGAATGTCCTTTTAATGGACTTGCCACTCTCACACTGCGCCGCATCCTTTCGCCTTTTAACTCGTGTTCCGCGCTGTTTGATTGCCGTGAATTGCTGTCTGCAGGATTTTTATCCTTTCCGACTGTGTTTTGTTCCATCGACGCAGATGTCGTATATTCTCCGTCGTCCTGCCGGGCAATTATGGTCCGGAACAACAGCTGACCAGATGGCAGTGCCTGAAAAGGTGAAAAGGTAAATTTTTACCTAATCTTACGAATTATATGAGTTGTGCAGATTCAGAATAATATTAAAAAATATTTTATATAATTTTTGTCTCACTTTTTGGATTCTACTTACCATCTATTATAAAATAATTAAAAAAAGTAGCCACTAGTTAGTTCTTTGCTGAAATCCCCTTGAGCCTCTGACTATGTGTTTAATATATGTTTTTTCTTGACCTTCTGCTTAAAATACTAAAAAAAATCCTCCTTGGGTTCAACTGAAAGGCTAAAAATGTCTCATAAAAGTTGACTTGTCTCGCAGAAATGATGACTCGTCTTAATGGTTTATTTACAAAGCCTCCGCAGATGATGCATGGTACAGTTGGGCCAAGGGGTCGTCGTGAGTGGCTCTGGAGGAGCATGAAGCATGGAGCTTGTTGCTTGGAGCATCATGGCAAGTGTCAGTGTCACAATACCCTATCCCCCTCGAAAGAGTTCCATGGATACACAGATGCGATGGCGGCGTCAAATGCGACGCTGAATTTATTACGGGGGCTTTATTTATGCGCTTATCGCGTTGCCGTTGCCGTTGCCAGTTGCCAGTGGCCGGCCTTAGCACGTTGTCAAGTGTTTATCTTGGCCCCGGACCCGAACTGGTACCAGTACCCTCATCCAAAACCAGATCCCGACCGGAGCCAGACCGAAATGAAATACCAAAAAGCTTAAAATTGAATTTATGGCTGCACCTAAATCATGCGTCGACGAAAAAAAAGAAACAACTTACGAATATGCGAGTGTTTTCGGGCCTGTCGCATGATTTAGTGCCGCCGAGTGGCAGTCGAGAAATTTAAATAATAAATATTCCATAGTTACACAAAACGCGAAGCACAAAGGCCACAAAAATGGAGGCCCAAAATCCCAAAGCCCCGATCCAGACCCCGAACCAAACCCAATTTCGAATCGAAAATCAAAGCGATTCGTGTAAAATATTCAAAGAGAGCGCGACTAAATCAAAACGCTGTCGAAATAAAACGTTTGAAAATTGAATTTCGCTCCGGCGAAATTGAAAAGCATTTGTAACGGAAATGAAAATCGTTCGAGGGTGGAAACGAACAAAACACGATGACTCCGGCTCTGAATTTAAATTAAGAAATTTATCTTTTCAATGACTTGGGTCTTGTGTGTGTGCCACGCCCTCGCCTTTGTTGTAAACTTTATATTTTTTCTCGAGCATCTCCCACCTTTTTGGGCCATAAAAACAAATGAATTCGGTTTCTTTTTGTTTTGGCAAGCGTTTTCGCCTTATCTCGTTTTGGGGTTCTAAGACTGAAACTTGATATTCGATATTTTGTTAGCTTTTTGTTTTTTTTTGAAAAACGAGACTCTCATGAAATTATTAATTAGTTATTAGTCAGCAAAATATATTTAATCGCGGCATTTTGCACCTCTTCTAAGCAATTTGTACTCGAGCGAAGAGAGCAACGATTTCAAGCGGTTGCCAAATGGCTTTTATCGCCGACTTCATGGCTAATAAAAATTTGCATTGTTCGGCCCGCAAAAAACAATATATATTTAAACCAGATCGGTGGTGGCCAAGACCGCGGCTTCCATAAATTAGCTGCCCAACTGCCACGGGAATTAGCATACGAAATTACGCTGCTTAAAGATAAATACCTTAAATTGGTTGTTATTTAGAAGTCCATAACATAAATTCGAAAAGCAAATAATGCCATTTGTCAATGGGATTACGAATTTGGGGCTGCAATATTTCCACAGTTTTTATTACCTCGAAAGCGGAGTCGATTTTTGGCAATTTGTCGATCAAAGTAATGAAATCACGTGTTAATGGGGAGTCCCCCAGTAATGAGAGATATTTGAAACAATTTGAAAATTAATTCAAGCCTTGAAACCTACCCTTACTTAAATGTAGTTCAAATGTTTAAATAGTTTACCTGAAATAAGTCGTAAGTCTAGCTATCCCTCCGCCCATTTAACACTTTCCATTTAATTTTCAATTACAGAGCATATAAATCGTCCTGCAGTCCCATTTCCACCCCAGGACATGTACCACTCTCGAGGACCATTCACCATTTCGGGCGCATTTAAAATTCCAAACGCATCGAGGTGAGTCCACACCAGAGTGTCCATGAACATATAATATGGTATGTGTACATTATTTATGGCTGCTCCGGAGTTTGTGTAATCAAAACTGGGATTTGGGCGGTGTGTCCAGTGTCCAGTGGGGAAGTGTGTCAGTAGGGCCTCCGCAGGAAGGGTGCAAAAGGATTCGAGTATTTGGGCCAGTTGGACAGAGCCCTTGGGCCAATTTGTGCCATGTGTGTGCGACGTGTGTCGCTTTCGCCAAAGCAAAGGGCCAAAACAGAGGGCGAAAAACCAGATACAGATACGCTTCCACTTCCACAACTGACCAACGGCCAATGACCGGAGCCGGACTCAGGAACCCGGAGCCGAGTCTGAGTTCGAGTTCCAGAGGCCTCAGCTCATTTGCATTTTCAGGAGCAGAGACAGGGAAAGTGTTTTCCAAATTGCCACTCTATCTCTTGTGCTTTGAATTCGTTTTTTTTTTGTTTTTTAATTTCATTTGCCGGCTGGCTGGTGTGTTGGTTTTTCTAATTAACAGAGGAATTTTCCATTTCGTGAGTTTCGTTTTTCTTGTTTTTTTCGGTTGTTATTTATAGTTTTTGCTGCTATTTGATGCCGCCCCGACCTTTTGACCTCTTCACATTTCGGGGGAGATTCGTCTATTGGTGGCTGAATTATGCCCAAACAGCGATAGCCATCTAATTAAATGAGTTATGGCCCGGCATAATGCCGAGTATCTCGGTCTCGGATAAGCGTTTGCCGCCTAATCCCGCCCCGGAGCCAAATTTCAAAGTGCCAACCCCAAAACCCAAACCCCCGGCCCAGTGCAGAGATACTAGATAGTAGAGCGGGCCGACTTGGGCTCGTGGGGATTTATGAGATCGCATTTTGCATAGTTTGAAATGGCACACAGTACGAACTTGGACACAATTCATTTTCCCCGGCCACAAATCTCTCGTTTTGCATTCGGCGGCCATGAATCATGGACTGGCAGAGCCTGCCGTTGGGCTGGGGAGAGCACTTTGAAAATGTTTTAAATCCTTACCATGGGTTTGAGGGAACGCAATAAAAAAGAGTTTTAGAAAATATTCTGAAATTAAATTGTGGCAATTTCGATTTTTTTAAATATTTAAAATGCCAAGTTTGGCTTGTTTTGCAAAGGTTCCTTTATATAAAAATAGTTTGAAACTAAAATAGGGTTCTAATTAAATAAAATTAATAAAAGTTATTACTGAGTAATTTCTAAACAGAGAAAATTAGACGAACTCGGAAATTATCATTCAAAGTACATATACTCTTTACTTCTTCGTAAATAAGTTAAAATACCATTCTTTGTAGTAAGTAATCCCAATCCACTGTACTTAACCCGTTAAATGCTAAGCCAGTTTCGGGTTGCCGTTGAATGGCATCGGAATTTATGCACATTTTATTGACCAGCTCGGAGGCAGAAAAGAACGGAGCAGCGCCGAGTTGGGAGTTGAGAGTTGTTTGTTGGCCCAGCAACATGTCCGAAAGTGTTTTATGGCCGTTCTGGGCCCTCGAGTGGCCATTTTGGGCCGATCCGGGACGGATCAGAGGGGTATATGCACATATGCATGCATATATCCCGCCTGCACATGCACTCTCCGGACTTGTCCGACAAGCACTTCTCCACTTCTGAATACAGATGAGGACGAGGCCGGCAGCAGCAGATGAGTGGCGTACTAAATACTAAACACCCGCCAGAATTTGCAGCTCAGCCAGCCCTGATTTATGGCCACTAAAAACTAGAAACTAAAACTAAAGGCTTTCAGCTAAGCCGGCTTTAAGCTGAGGGAATTAGATTGAATACCGAGTCAACGAACTGCAGTCAAAGTCAAAAAGTCAATTAGACGGCGGCGGACTATAGACCGTAGACTGTAGTCTGTAGTCTCTAAAGTGGAGTGGAAATCTCGTTAAAAGCCAATAACAGACGCCATTAAATGTGCATGAAAATTAAATGAAGGAAGAAAAGCCACGCGACCACTTGAACTTGAGCGAGAATATCAATTTGGTGTGCAGTAATTCGAACTGACCTCGCCGTTCCAGGGCAAGTTCAATGGCATTCGAATACTATATAAAAATGGGGGAAATGAGAAGCGAGAACTGAGAAATGAGAAATGAGCAATGAGAAAGGGGGACCGGGGATCAGAGACCACCATGAGATAAGGGAATTCCGATAAGTTTAATTTATTCAAACCCTCCGCCATATGTTGCAAAGCGTGAGCGAACCAGCACTTATTCAATCAACGCGATAGGCGTGTGCTCAACACTAATTATAAATCCGAATATAAAAATATTAAAACATGCTGGCTTTTAAATTAAAAACGAACAGGAAAATGGTGGAATTTTATGGTAAATTAATTTGACTTATGGTATCCCTAGCTTTAATTACTTACTAACCATTACAAGAGATGACGGACCTTTACAAGGCTTATGAATATAATTTTTCAACTTAAAAAGCATGTCTTAGTAGGCTCGAAGAATTTCTGATAAAAAATCCAAGTACTCTTTGCCTTTAAAGTCACACCAATTGTCAACTGTTGGGTGTAACTGATCCCAGAACTTCAGTACCGTTTACGTGCTCAAACGGTGAGGTGAATACTCCTCCTACCAGCTCCAAAATCAAAATTTTTTCAGTTCACCTTTTAAACTACTCGAAAAACTTAACACCTAACACGTAATGAATCGAGTTCTGGAGGATGTGATCCACCGGAACGCAAGTGTGGTGGATCGCATCACCGTGGAGTCCACTCAGGGCTATGTGGTTTCCGATAACATAGCCAATGCGGTGGCCGAGTCCTCGTTTGACAACACCAGTGCCCAGGCGATAGTCAAGCACATCCACGGAATCCTGGTAAGCACCTGCCAGAGCGCTGTGCGGGACATTGATCCTGCGAATAGCGTATGCTTCCTGAGGCTGGCCACCCGCAAGTTTGAGTATCTGGTGGCGCCGGAGGAGTACTTCACCGTCACCGTCGTTCAATGATGTTTCTTTTAATTGTTAATGGTAAGCTCTTCTGGAGAAGAGTAACGTTATTTAAACATCTATGTTGAGCCCATTTCTTTGGGAAAATCTTTCGGTAAGCCTTCGTCACCTTTGATGTTACTTCTTTTAATCTCTTTGAAAACTTCCTTTAGAAATCATATATTTCGGCATAACAAAATAATTACAACACATACCACTTTGTGGCTCTCTATTACCAGCATACCTAACCTGAATTGTAAGTTATTCAGTAACCATTTCGAGTATTTTCCTAATCTAAACTCCTCTGGCAACTTCTTTCAGAAATAACGTTATCCATCATCTGGTTCTGAAACACATACATACATACACAATTCTGATGTAACACTCCGGGTAAGCTCTTATTCAAGCATATTGCATTAACCTCTATTGATATCCCTTTTCAGGAAGTTATTGTTGGGTCGTATATTTCTCAGTAGGATCGATCGGTTGCTTATGTATTCTCTCTACTAGCTTGCTTACTTCGGCTGAAGTATAATTGATGTCGTGTTGCTCTCACTTATCCTTATATGTACCATAAGATTCCAACCAAGATGAATTGATGAAGTCTTTACCGCATAATCTATAAAGTTGCCTACAACTTTTAGGAATAACTTTCTGAAATGCTGCCGATGGGAAAGGTTTAGGACCTTGTTCCTAAAATCTCTAGGCAATTTGTAAACGTTAAATGTTTGTGAAATCTTTCTGATTTTTGTCCTCATCCAAGAATAAGAAAATACAAAAATATTTGGCATTTCACTTATAAATAAATAATATGTGGACTTCATATGTGCAACGACGGAATTTTTTTGTTTATTTTGGGAATAAATGGTTGAATATTATTTGGATGTTAAGGGGAAAAAGGTAAGAAAGCCATATTTTTAAAATAATTAAAATTTGGATATTATAAAAATAAAGTTAACAAATAAAATCCTGATCACCTTTGAATTTCGGGGTGGCCATGCTCTTTTGAACCCTTTTGAATGCTAAACAAACTCTGGAAGAATGCTTAAATCAACAGGGCTGCCCGAAAATCCTTTATAATTCCCCGGCGACGTTCCGATCCTGATTATTTACGACATGGCTTCATCGGGCCGGAATCTACCCATACTCCGGTCCTATATATCTGTGAGAATGCGGCTTTCTAATGCGATAATTCAAGAGATTTACTTCTGTCAACATGACCATTTTGTAGCCGTCCGCTCGATTTCGATTTCGATAGCGAGTTTTCGGGGTGGAAATGTGAAAATGTGGCACTGTGGCCTTTGACCTTTTTCCTTTTTTTGTGCGCTTCCATCTTGCTGCCACAATGGATGCTGCTGGCTGCCTGCTATTTTAATTTAAAATGGCAGGACTCGTAACTCATTTTTACGACGCACCCTCCGGGCAGATGAATGTATCTATAGCCCCGGCCTGTCCTATTTTTACGGATCCTTGCAGGGGTTGCTACAATAACTTATCTGACTCTCAGCCCGACTTCAACCCGAGTCCATAATCGCTCCTGGGGTGCTCTTTGTGAGACTGGCTGGCTGCTAGCTATCTTTAAGCAGTTTCCCATTGTCTGGCATCGTTTTGTGGTGCCGGGCGAATATGCGCCGCCGAGATGAGAGTATAAAAATTTGTACAGAAACTTAATTCAACAAAGGGCCAAGCCGGGGCCATCCTCGTCGATGGTGGCAAGGTCGATTCCCCCGTTTCTACCCCGGAGCTGTCAGAATTGCGCACTTCATTTCAGGCAGCGTGAAATGAAATTACTCCACGGTCCATTCCCGACTGACGACTTCATCTCGCAACGATTCGTGCGAAATTATCAATGCCCCTGGAAATTAGAAACACTTTGAATTAAATTCGAATAAAACGTTTTCCAGGGGCCAGGTCACTCTCATCATAATTCACATTTTACGATCTCGTCAGGCGGCTACCGTTCCCATCTGCCCAGTGCTCACTGTACACACACGCTCTGTGAATTCAATTAGACTGTGCGGCAAACCTGAAAGCGGACTTGCAACGCGACAAGGCCTCAACTAATGACTTGATTTGGTAGATTCTATAAAAAGATTTAAATTTGTTTATTCTTATTATTATTTTTATTTCATTTTATTATTTTACATGTATTACGTTTAAGCTAGATTAATAATTCAAGACTCGACACTAGAATTGTTTGTTTTCTCATTTTATTTACATTTTAGATTCAATATATAAAAATATTTTAAAACTTGTATTTAAGAAGCAAGATAATATAAAGCTTCATCTTGGATTGCGT
>JAEIIL010025235.1:0-15073 GCA_018905715.1 Drosophila lini | reverse complement strand
AGAATATTTGTAAATTCAATGGAATTTAATCCCCCCTTTTCCTCTGTTAACATTCATCAGAACACTTAAATAGAACAGTTCAAACATTTATCCTTAAGCCACTCAAGTAAATCGCTCAGGTAATTATAAACACATCTAAACAAGTTGTATAACATGATTCCAACTAAACGCATTTCACCGAAAGGGGGATGGACATGCAATCATCGACTTATGAATATAATTCGAAATTGTGATATTTTTCCAGAAACCAATTACAGTCAATTGCTAGGGCAATTAAAAAAAAAAAAAAAAAAAGGAAAACAAGGACGTGCCGTCAGCAGAATTACCCACGGCTAGGCCACACTTAATGCATTTAAAGCGACTGCTTTGGCCGCCCGCAAACAAACTGGCAGTGGAAAGGCCAGGACAGCCTGTTGATTCAGCAGGACTCTCGCCGGAGGGGGGCCAGGCGAGGAACAGGGGTCACTGGAACCGGCTGGGGCCAAGGCAGGGAACGGGGAACTGTTGCCGTGGCGCAACAACTGGCCGGATAACTGAGAGGAAAGCTCGCCAACGAGCAAAAGCTCTCTCTCTCGAGTGACATTCTGCTGGAAAGCCTCGACTCCCACATCGAGAGCTGGTGTGGGAGTATCCTTTCCAGGCAGCCAGTGCGTGGCGTCGCCTTCGGTCCACTTCAGTCTAGGATAAACGCTTGCGACGAGCACAACAAGTGCGCGCATGCCAACAGCCCCCGGAGTGGTTTTCAGTGGTTGCCAAGCCGAAACCGAATCCGAAATCCGAAATCCGAGTCCCACAACGAAAACCGAAACCGAAACCGATAACGAAACCGAAACCTGCTGTGTAGTGTAGTGTCCGGAGTGAAAGTGAAACTGCGGCAGGACACCTGCCTGGCAGAAGATCCTCAACCCGATCTTATCTGCGAGTGCGCGCAAATCGCCCGACTTAATTAGCTGCGCGCGTTCGTGAAGAAGATGTAACTCCCCCGCTCGAAACTCCAATCGATATTCGTTGTGCAGGGCCTGGGAGGTGGTGCCAAAGCGAGAGTGTAGAGCCCCCCTAACAAATACCCGAACAAGCCACCGATTAAAAAAATATTGCTATTTATTTTTGTGAAGATAATCAGAGGGCCGCCTGCACACACAAACACACATTGGATATAATTTGATATTTGAAAACGTTTCGTGCTTGCATTCCGGATTTCAATCTAAGGCTAAACCCGACTAGAACCCACTCTAGCAACCAATACGGAAATATGAATAGGTTTTGGATAATCGCTTTACTTTTAGGATTACAGCAAACAAAGCCAATAAGTAAGTACTCACACAGAGTGTCCAGTGAAAGCCATGTTTGCTTAGTTTATTTGGCTTTTTCGATGGCCTTTTCGATTGCCTTTTTATGTGATTAGCTCTCGAGGGGGAAATGGGTCAACCCATGATGCACCAAGAGGGTTTTTTGAGGCAAATGGAATATGGTTTCTAGCTTAGTTTATAAATAGGAATGGTTGTGATTGCTAGGAAACAATTGACAAAAACATAATTCAGTTTATTCTTGTAATTAATGGTCAACAAAAGTAGAAATAAACCGTAACAAACAAGATTAAAATAATTTTCAAGTAGCAATGCAAAGCTTTAAATCGTCAACCTGAAAATGTATACAATTCCTTTAAGAATAAAAACTAAAATCAATACAGGAATCAAACAAACAAACTCCTGGTTCACTCGAATTTATAAAAATCTTCCCCCAAAATCACTAGAAAACTTATTTATAAATTCCCCAATTTAACCCTTTTCTGCATATATGCAAAATGGCCAAAACAAAAGTCCTGCTGGCTAATTGCAAATGGCTCGCAGGTATGGCGACATGACATAGGCCTTCTTGGACCTCCGAAAAAGAAAGCCCAGTGTCACGCACGTAGCACAGGTCCCTTTTGGGAGCCGGCGGCCAAGGCAGGCGACGAGGGGCGTGGCAGCAGCCGGACGCATTCTCAGCACCTGCCACCTTTGGCTGCTGGCTTTTCCATAAGACTCATGAATAATTCATTGTGCACGCTTCGATTATTTACTTCATAAACATTCCGCCGGGGTCTGGTCCGGCCGGGCAGAGGTGGCTTAGTTAGAGGGGGAATGGGGCATGTCCGGCAGTTTACAGGCAGCGCATGCTTTTAATTTTAATAAATTGTAAATTGCTAGCTTATCAGGAGCAGTCCTGGTACACAGCACCTGTAATATGCAACGTGCAATAAGCAATGTGCAGTGGCAGCTTGTTGACGTGTTCAATGAATTGCAAATGTCACGGCTAATGGGAATTGCCTTTGGCCTTTTGGCAATTTCATTTGATTAACGAACCAATAAGGGCCCAAAGTATGCTGCTAAATTAAATTTCATTACAGCTTCATTTGTGGGGGCGAAAGTTAATCAAAAATCCAATGAGCAGCTCGTAAAACACAACGACGCGGTGGCTCCTCAGCTATATCTATTACATGTTGTCGCTGGCAACGTAATTGCTGAAAAATTAATACGCCAAGGAGCCGGGATTCGATGCAGGAGTGGGAGCAGGAACCCCCCTCCGCGGGGGAGAAACGAAGATCATCCCGTCGTAAAGCACGTTTTCGCCATTTGCCCAGACGGAGTGAAGTCCTGGAGTCTTGAAGTCTTCGATATAAAATGAGGCGATGCCACAGCGAAATCAATTTCAAGTCATTAAACGAAATGAATCTTTATGGTGAGGAGAGCAGACCCACAGATTAGCAACCCGAGTGTGTGAGTTGTGTGTGGTCCTTGAGAATTTAAACACACCGCTCCGCCGCTGTAATGGAAACTGCCCCCGGACTTCAGACACTTGATGCGATTATTATTGATTTTTCGTGCTGAAATTGTTGTGATTGAATTATTTATGTGGGGGAGTGGTAAGTGGGGAGTGGAGAGTGGTGAGTGGCTCTTGGTTCGTGGTTCCTGGTTCGGCTTAATGGCGGATCCAAGTGGAGTTCATTAGGTGGCCCACTCAGCAGCCGCTCGCTTGACAGCTTAATTGAGTTGGCAAGCCTGTCGAGCCCGGCGAGCACTTATTTGCGGAGGCAACAAAAGGCGCACGTGACGGGCATACTCGCTCACAGCCACAAAGGAGTTATCCTGCCGGCGCAACGCTGTTTGCCCTGCCCTTGATGGTGGATTTAATTTTGTAAATTAAAGCAAAACATAAATCAATTTGACTAACTAAACAGACGGCGGCGTCAGCTAGTGCAGCTACACTTAAATTTGAATAAATATTGTGGCAGGCCACTTGAGCCACGAGGCGGCAACAGCTCGAGGTTCTAGCTGGCCTTCGCGTCGTATACTTAATGTGGCCACATGTCCATACAAATGTAATAATTGCAAGAGCGCCCTCAGCGGCTGAGCACTCGGTGCAACCTCAATGGCACTGCTGTCCCCGGGCCAACTGAAGATGTAAATGTGGGCGAAGAGCAGGAGAAGGCTGTGAATGGAGACGTGGCTGTGGATGTGACTGTGCCTGTGGATATAGATGTGGATGTGACTGTGGCTGTGGCTGTGCCCAGTGTACACACATCACGCCGACGACAGCCAACGACAGATGCGGAGCAGGATGCTGGGAGGCAGGAAGACGGACGCCTGTAGCCTGCAGCAGACTAACTGACTGACTGCCTGCCTGACTGCTGGCTGGTCCTGCTGCCACGATGGCAGGATGGCAGGATGCCGGGCTGCTGGGCTGCCTTCTGCCTGTCTGCCATATGACATGTGACGACTTTGACAAAGCCAGCCAGCTGCTTCCGTCCCCCCCGCTGGCTGGCTCTGACTTGGGCCAAGACGCTTTTGGCATATCTAATGAAACTTTCCCAGCCTGGCATTGCACTTTAATGGACTCACTCTCTCTCTGGGAAAAAAAGAGGGCAACAAAATGAATACGGAAATAAACCAAATAATGAAGGCAAAAGTTCGGTGCGCGCCTTGCCAATCGAAATAAATATTGTAAACGCTCTATAAATTGTTGCTCAGCCGCAGGCCAACTTTTGACCCGCCAGCCGTGCTGTCGAAGTTAACTTGAGTGGCAGAAATCAGATTAAGCCAAATATTATACATGGCAGGCGCACGGTTTGCAGGTGGCCGGGACCGGGAACAATTTTGCACACAAATTTGGCGCAAAGACAATCAAAAAGTTATAAAACAAGCTTCGGCGAAACAAAAGCAGGGCTCGAGTGGCCGCAGGCGGTATCCGCCAAGGAGGCTGGCATCTTTGGATCCTGGATTCCCGGATAGGTGTCTCAGAGGCGTGTGTGTATCGGGCTGTAAAAACTTTGGCCAACTTTTCGTTGATTTCATTGTTTTTGCCGCCTCTGCCGTTGGTTCGCTGTTGGATGGTTGTGTGCTGTTTTCGGGCCGTGCCATTGCGCATACGCCGCGTGGTCTTATTATCAGCCGCATCAGCGGCGCCGTAAAGTAAATGCAAAGTGTGCAAAGTCTATAAACGAGCGTCAAACTTAAAAGCCCCAAGGTGGCGTCGCCTCGCCAAGGACGACAAGGACTTAAGCTTGTTTTTGGGGCCCCGCCTGGAGGCGCATGAGAGGGAGCTGTAACAGGAAACAACAGACAGAAAGAAGTACAGGAAGCCGGGTTTATCGGCGGGCAATACACTCCTCTCTCTGGCCTATCAAAAAAAGTTGCTCACACGACAAATTGTCACAGAAACACAGAGGAAGCCGACCGAGCAGGGAAGGGAATTTTATATTTCGCCGTTTTCTATTATTTGTATTATTTATGGTGCTCCTGGCAATGTCGTTAAACGGGGGCCCATTAAGAGCCTCCAATAAATATGTGAGCCGGGGATGCGTGTGTGTGGGTGACAGATGCCAGATGCTGGATCACAGCAAGCAAATAAAAAAGCAAGCTTCCGCAAAACAATTATGCCTAAGTGTGGGATCTAAAATATTTATGAAGAAAAGAGAGAGAGAGAGCTTTGTGAAAAAAAGGCTCTGCTGCCGGAAAAGCCAAGCAACCAAAGCCGATTGTCAGCTATTTTCAGCTGTAAAATTTTGCGCAAATAAACGTCAAAGCGGCTAAAGAGACTTGGAAAAACTATTAAGATGTCAGCAAATAATTACGCATGAAAGCAGCTGCATAAATCTGGTCGCCTCTTATTGCCAAATCCGCCACTAAAACGAACTGAGCTGGAAACTGGGGGACTGCGAAGCTGGGGAACTGCGAAGCCATCGCCCATCGCCTTGAAACGGACATAATGCGACACTTGAAGTCGAGCAGTGAGGACGGAAGGCACTTTATCAAAAGGGATTTGGGACTCGGAGGAGCTGAGAGCTCATGCATTTGCCTTCCACTTGGCCGGGGTCCCTGACAGTTTTGTAATAACAATGACCGCAAAAAAAGAGCGGGAATCGATTTGCCATTTTTCACTGAATTTATGAGTTTTCCTCTTGTTGTTGCCCGACTACCATTTTCGGTTGAAGCCAAACTGATGACATTTATATTTTATTTGCCAGAGTCTCACCCTCCAAATCACCCTTTGAACTTAATCCAGAGGCGGCCTTAATGAGCCTTAATAAGGCCGCTCTGCTCACAGCAGGAAGCAAATGCAGCATAAATCTCCTTCCAACCCTAATCACGGACACGACCCGAAATAAATTTCGCGAAAATCCATAAATTCTTCTGCGAACAGAGAGAAAAATTCGCCAACGAAATGTAAATTCAACGTCCAGTGACAGAGAGGAGCGGCAAGCGGCGATGCGTTAATTATTCAGGCCCACATGCCAGGAACCAGGAGCCAGAACCCAGAGACCGAGAAGCATTAGTCCACAAAGTGCTTGGCCGCATTCATCATTATCCACAGTTTGATTTTCGCCACAAAGTTTTTCGGCCTCAAAACTTTTGACAAAGGTCGAGAGCAGTTTAAAGCAGAGCCAAAGTCAAATGCTGCCGGCAATTCCTGCAAAATAAATGAATGATCCACAGCCGGCCGGTTAGCAGGGGCAAGTTTTTCCCTTTTTTGAGGTTTTAGGGGATTTGGCAACGGAAGAGCACAAAGCAGCACCGGCCAGAGCAGGAAACGAGCCCGGTCTGGGCCAAAGTGATGGGGCATAAATTTGTGGACCGAAATCCGAAAGAGCTTAAGCCATAAGCGAGGCGTGTGGTCAAGCAAAACAAATGACAGCAAAACGCATAAATTGAACCTGTCCCGGGCCATTCGAATCACAAAAGCACAGCCCCACGAAGTAGTTATGGCCAGAGTTCAATCTGTGAGTCATTAGGAAACGGGTAATGGCCAGGAGTGGCAGTGATTCGAGGCCACACCAACGTTCACTGCGAAAAATAAATCAAACCAAATTAATGATCATTTCTATTAGAAATTTAGGGACAGCTGTGTCTCAAATTTATCTTTGAATTTACGTCCCCTTTTTCCCTCAGTGCTTTACCAAACACCCATAACAATTTAATCACTGCCAAAAAGCCAGGACAATTTAAAGTCAAGTCCGGGGGCTTGTATTTTATTTTATTGCCGTGATACACTCACAGACAGGAGTTATAAAGCCGCATGGTGCGCATCAGAGCGATTCGCCGCCAGTAGGCAAAATTAATTAAAAAAAGCCAGTGTCGTCGCTACCCGTCTCCTGCTTCTCCCTTCAACTAAATAAAACCATGTCTAGGCACTAAAAAGTTTATTATTGTGAGCCCAAGTAAAAAAGAACTCGCATTAAATGGCCGAAAAAAGGGAATATCTCGGCGGAAGAGTGGAGCGGCCTGAATGGAAAATTAAACAGAGCCGGATATGTCACACATACTCGTACAAGCCGCACCCACGGAGCCAGCCAACAGAAACAAGAGGGGCGGCGAGGGCGGTAAAGGCAGGAAAAGCAGGGAACAAGAACAAACAAACAATAACGATGGCAAATGCCTGGAAAAAGGGCTAGCAAAGTTGGCCGACTGGCGGCGGCAAGGGGAGTGTTGGGAAAATGTGTGTGAGCAGGGAAGGGAAAAGAAAAAAAAACGAAGTAAACTACACATTTTTATTATGCAAAGGGGGCGCAAATGAAAGGCAAATGTTTTGTTTTTCCACCCAACCCCTTATGCCAGTGTGTGTAATTTTATTTTAGTGCAGTTGTGTGTGTGTGTGTGTGTGTTCACTTGAAAGTATTGTTAACGGAACGCATAAAAGCGAGGCAGCGGGACAGCGGAGGTGGAAAGCGAGGATCCTTGCACGAGTGGGGCGCCCCAAAGTAGGCAATAAAACACTAGCTGAAATCTAGGCACGCGTTCAAACGCATGACAAACAATACCAGGAAATGCGAGAGAAATGGTGAAAAACAAAAAAGCCGAAGAAAAAAATGAAGTAAGCGGGCTCGGGTCGAACTTGTGCTTTTTTATGAACACCAGAAATGAGACAAATAAAGTGTGATTACTGCAAATTGAGTGAGCTGCATGAAGTGTGTGACAAGCAGCCAAAAAGCTCGTGGCAAAGTGTGAAAAGTCGTTTCGTAATTTGTAGATTTAGCCAGCGACGGGAAGCGAGACGTAAATTAAAGTGAATCGAACCAATCTAAATAGCTGCAGAGTCTGTAAGGAGATTTTCCTATTATCCCCCGGCTAAAAACTTAAGCAGTTGAGCGCTCATGTAGCCAAGGCAATCGACTGACAATATATACAAATTGTGCACTTTAAGAAAATTTAGAAAATTTATTAAATAAATAAGTTAAAACTATAAATACTCAATTGAAAATTAAATTGAATTTTTTTATATAAATATTTTTTTATACAAAATCAATTTTTTGGTTTTTATTCTTTCAAGACGATTTGATTTTCATGTTTTGTTTTCCTGCTATTAAAGACCTTTCTTCTCCGAGTGTCCTTACTTAACCCCCTGCCAATGCCTGAGTATCTCCGACTTCGGGAAGATTGTTTTCCCAGCTCCTCTGGCAGCTGCCTAATTAATTGGACTGACTCCTCGTGTACGTGCAGTGTTTGCAGGCCAATGATGTGGCTTTTGAGCTGTTACTCGCCTGGGCCAGGACCTTTGCAGACGGCAAGGATATGGCGCAGCTCGACAGTATTTAATGCCTGCAGTTAATATGCGGCAGGTGACTCAGCGTTCTAGCTGCTAATGATGGAGGTGGCGGATGAATAAAGCATTCCGAGCGTTAAATTGAATTAATAATGTTAATGGCTGGTGCTTATGAATATGCGCTCTCGTGCCTCCTTGACTTGTGGCCGGGCTTACGTGTCGTATGCGTAATGTGTAGAGCATGTGTGTGTGAGTGTGAGTGTGCTCCTTATTAATTGCCCGCATTTGTGATATTTAAGCATATGAAGCCAATTAAAGCCCGAGCATTCATCGCCTCTCCATTGAGTGAGCTTTTAAAATTCCACACCAAGCCCAAAGCCCACATAAACGTTCCGGCTAAGGATCAGGCTAAGCTGCTTATTATTCAACAAGCTGAATTGCTAGAAATGGCAATCACGGCGCCGCTCAATAATTGTGCTTTATATAAGCTGCAGAGCACAAAGCCAAATACGCGTCAATTGGCAGCCACATGCGCACTCAAGTAAACACAATCCTCGGGGTATTACCAGCTGAATAATGGGCCAGGAAAGTGCCGGAGGATGCTTAACAATAACGGCGGCGGGGGGAAATGGAAAGGAAATGGAAATGGAAATATAGTAATGCATGCGGGGGCAGGGCCAACAAATTAAATATAAATAAATAACATTGAAATGCTTGCAAATTAACAGCAGCTGAATTTTTCCCACTTTCCACGGCCCAAAAACCAATTCCAAAAGCCTCCAAATATATGCAGCGTTGACTCGAGAAAAGGCATTTGGGAATAAGGGAAAACAAAGGCCACCGAAAAAAAAAGGGAAAAACTGTCGAGGAGCCAAAACCCACGCACACACACATACACTTATATATACCCCCCAAAAAAAAAGGCCGGGTCACACATAAGTACACGCTTGAATGGCTGGCACTTCTGTCTTTGTAATTGCGGGCCCAATGCTAATGCCTCCTTTGGGCTGGCCAAAATGAAAATGCGTAAATTATTGATTACAATCGCCAGAAATCATGCAGTCCAAACAAAGGCCCCTACATATAGATTTTATGATGCCCAGAGAGCTGATTGTTACGCCTTTTGTGCGTATAGAAAATTTGCTTTTGTTGCACTCAGGGAAAAGTGTTGTGTGTTATGATTATATTTAAGTTATATATTTCTTAAGCTAAAAAAGGAGATAGGAATGAAGAGAATATCCTTGGGTATTATATTTATTTTTGCTACTATATTTATAGATTTAAAGTGAACAAAGTTCCCAATTTTTCTAGCCACAAACTAACCCATAAAACCATACTTTTCCCAACTCTTTTCGCTTGACTTCACTCACTTCTCCAATTTGTTTGGCCAAATTTATATCAAGCTGCTTCTTTTTTTCTGTGTGGCTAAGCGTTGGGTAAAAATAAAACCGTGCCAGACCGAATATAGAGGCAGAAGGAGGAGAGCGGCCGACGGGAAGCCTTCGCATAATGAAGGCACTTTGTGAGCCCGGCTTGGGCGTTGATTTTTTAATGGTGCCTCGGGCCAGCAGCAGGAATTGGAATTTGGATTGGTCTTGGGATTGGGTTTGTGTTTCAGGAAAGCACGGAAAGGGAAGCAGGGAAAGAGGAATTGGAATCGTAATGCAAACAAAGGCCGGCTGGCATTGATTGTGCAAGGACTTTTGTGCTACGCGCATTGTTTCAACAAGTCCTCGGCCAAGGTTGACGAGGGTTTGCTGTCGCCGCTGGCTATGTGATTTCAGCTCCTTATTAGGCAGCCAGCGAGTATTCAGCGTTTGGCAAACCGACTAATGCGCATTTTCCAGCCCAGCCAGGAACCATATCACATGTTTGATGTATCCTGAACGCAGATATAAGCCACATGGCAGGTGCGGCCAAGTGTCAACACAAATTGTGGCCGAGTTGTAGCAAAAAAACAGGAAGAACAAAAAAACACAGAAGAGAGAATGAGGCGAGACAAGAAAAAATGCCAAAGTGAGGGTCAAGCATAAATGTCAATACCATCAGGAGGCACTGGCTGTGCTGCAGGCTCAATGGCGTCATCCTCTTTCCCATCTCATGTTTGTGTCACAGGACTAATGCCTGTGTAGATTAGAGATTAGCCGAACTTCAAAAGGACGGTGCTTCTGGCTTGAATTACGAATGCGAAACATAATTGTGACGCTGGCAGGCTCAACGTGATGGCGGTCAGGACCGCCGCCTGGTTTCGTTTGGTTTGGACAGCACGTGGCCACGGCACCCATTAATTGTCCAGGTGGGCGGTCGCCTGCCACTCGACTCCGACTCGACTGTGGCTCCGCATTTTTTCAGTGTGGGGGCGAGAAAAGTTTTCAATTTTCGGAAAAACACCGTACAACAGCTGCGCATGTCACACTTCCCCTTCCCCGTCCCCGACCCACTTGTCACCCATCATTCCCGATAAAAATAAATAAATAATTCTACGCATTTAATTGTTTTCGGCAAACTAGAACGAGACGAAATTGAATCGCCGGACTTGGCTATAAACAAATCGCGGCCCGAACAATTTGCGGCCACAAAAATGTCAAATGCAGTTTGGAATTTCACTCGCCAGGCCAGCAGCTGTCATGAATGATTTAAATGTGTGAGTTGCCAAACCGATTGTGGGATGTTTATGCGGAATATGAATAAATGTAGCGACCGGAAATGAGCGTTACCCCGCCCACACACAAGTGCTTTTTAAAATTGCATTTTCCGCCAGCTCGTACATGTATTTAAATGAGGAATTTATGTTTGAAACTGAAACCCAAATTTTCAGCCCATCTAATTTGGCTTACCCGCGTTGCTGGCGCTTTCAATGGAGGCCTGCGGTCGCTGCTGTTTGCTGTTTTTGTTGCCAACCGGCCCCCATTAATAATAAATAATTCCCCTTAAAAGTAATTTAAGCATTTTTATGTGTTTGCCAACGCCAGCGTAGTCGCCGTCGCAGGCTCAGTCTCAGTCGTCGGCGTTTGCTTTTCATTTCTTTAATGGTCTGCATCTTTACGAGGCAGGTCCAGGTTCGCGCTTACTGAAGCGGCAACTGTTGGCCATCTAAACACACAAACACACACACAGGACAAGGGCACGGTGGGCTTAGGATATTTTAGATAAAACTATACAATTTTTACAGGATATCTTAAGGAAACTAAGAAAACTACCAGCTTACTACTACCTACTCTAATTTAATTTGTTTCAATTGAAAGACCTTTCTGGCCACCTTTTATTTAATTTGTTATCACTTAAGATTCATTAAGTAATTATTAAATTATAAGAAAATTGTTTGAGCATAAAATCCATTTAATAATTACAATTTAGTTCAAAGATCTCTGAATAGTTATCAGCTTTAAATTTAATTATAGGAAAAGCTCTTAGACAATTTATAAATGGTTCAAAGGTAAGCATTAAGGTTGAAGTTATAATAATAATTTATTATTTAATATTTAATTTACAATTTGTATGTAATATATATTAAATTCTTTTATATTTAATTTATTTTATATTTAATTCATTTAATTAAAAAACCCAAAACCTACCCACCGTGCAGTGGCTCGTGGCGCATGTCTAACACTCGTTATGAGATTCATGGCCTACATGTGTTTGCTCCACGGCCTTGTAAATGGGCGCGGGGCGTGTTGTCGAGTGGGGTGTATGTACTTTACGTGCTGGGCAGCCCTGTGGGCGTGACTGGGCAGGGCGGGGCAGAGCTGGGCAGGGCATGTATGTGTGTGTAGAGCCAGCTTAGTGGTAGTTGTGCAGCCGCCAGCAACAGCAACAGCGAGGTGTCCTTGAAGCCATTTTCTTATATGTACATATAAACGGATTCTGGTCTTTTCTCCGTGCTCGGCTCTTTCATTTTTGTAGTCGCTGCCAGGGCCACCCAGATAAAATTTTCAACCAGGAAGTTGGCTTCCTGTGGCGCTCTGGTTCTGGCTCTGTTCTGGTCGTGATTCTGGCACTGACTCGGACCGTGGACCATGGACCGTGGCCCTGGCCGGTCGTCCGCAATTTCTTTCATATTTTGTTTTGGCCATTACATTGGCTACTTTTGTCGGTCATGGCTTATACTGTGTGTGTGTGTGAGTGTGCGCTTGTGTAAGTCGTGGTCCCTGTTTGTGGGAGACATTCGCGTTGGCTATTTTCATTTTCATTTTCTTTTGATTTTGATTCCCATTCATGGCGGCGGCATTCGGCTGTGATTTAATTTCAGAAATGTGACTAAAATGTGCAAGTGAAAATTACGAAATAAAAGATTGTACTGCGATGAGGGGAAAATTTCCTTTTTAAAATCGCTCGTTTAAAGCCGTTAAAGTTTGAGTATCCCAGGAAGTTTTTCCAGCTGTGACGCAGGCGATTTGTCTCCCCGGAAAAATGCTCATCTTTCTCTAGATGGGTTGGGAGTCTTACATGCATGTAGCTTGAGCTTGTAGTAGCTAGTGGGGATCTGGAATTACACACCCGGCTCAAGGCAGCTCAAGGACCCTCCGCAGGCCACAATCGGCCATTTTTCTCTGTCCCACCAATGTTGCGTGCCTCAGGCGGCGTCTCTTTTCGGCCGAGTTATTTGAATTTCACGCGCGCATACACTGGCAGAGGGATAAACTGGATTTATATCCGCTAATGCCTGTGATTTGTTCTATAAAATTACTTTATGCCTCGAACATGCCGTCGGACCTTGTCTGCCTTTTATTTTGGCCTTTGTTTTCGCCAGAATTCCCTTCCGAAACGAGGCCAGGAGCCAGGACCAAAGCCCGTGCTTACGCTTTCTGAGCGAACGCCTCGGCAGCATAACGACTTATGGCCTTATCCTTTTCGGTGGCCCTCGAGAGTGGGTAAATGCCGGGTGTTTGCGTTTTATTGTTTGGCTTATGTTGCTGATAGTGTTTCCGTTGCCATGGCTAGCAAAATGTTGGCTTTGTGTGCGGTCAACTTTAAAAACATTGTGCTGCCAGTCGGGCAGGCAGCAGCCAGTCACGAGTCCCAATCAAGCGTGCATTTAAATTGGAAAGCCACATGGCCACAAATCAATTAGAAAATGGCAGAGACGGCCACCCCCGCCGACGGATAAGGTATTGCACGTTGAAAATTATTGACAGTCACGCCCTGGCCTCGGCCTCGGCCCCGGAGCCCGATCCCCGGACAAACAGCCGTAATGAGGACAGGAAATCAGTTTTGAAAAGCCTGGGTTGGGGGCTAGGCGACAGGACTAGGATGGCGACTCCCAGTCCTGGCCGCCTTGGCAGCTGCCCGTGTCTAATGAACTCCATGGAATGTGCCAGCTACGAGTATTGTCTGCCACTCAGCCATAATGACTCCGAGCCATTGGGCCACTGGGGAGCTGAAGGAGCTGAAGGAGCTGAAGGCGGAGACGGAGACAGTGGCGGAGACGGAACTGACAGCTGGACGGCCAAGACAGCTGACCCCAAGTCGATATTATTATTGCGCTGTCAGTGGCAAAATGCTGGAACATCTATCAAAGCAATAATACTTATGGGGTAATGCCATTTTAAAAGACATTTTGGAAAAGTAATAAGATAAAGGAGAGTGAAATTCATACAATGAGTGTTTGAAGTTGTAAAGAAATCATATTTCAAGTATGAAAAAATACAAATAAATAAATTTACAAGACTATAAAGAGCTTAAAAGTAAGATTTTTGTTTGGGGATAACCTCAGGCAGCTGAAATTTATTTTATATTTTCCTTAATATTTTACATAAGTGAGAAATGACTAAGAAATTTTTTAAAACCCTAATTAATTCTTTACACTCTATACGAGTTTCAGATTTGCAAAATTAATAAATAAAATTAATAGTTGATAATAATTGTAATTAAATTTAAAGCCATCCATCGATTCCCTGTCAATATTGATTTCGCAATCACCGGACGCAGTTCATGCTGTTTATTTCTGATGGTTTAATGGTTTACTATTATTATTTTATATTGTTTAATGACAATTAGCGGAATAAAGTTGACCACCAATAAAAGGGGTTCTTTAATTATTGTCTCCCTGGACAATCAATCATTTGTCCAGTTATAGCTCTTAAATTATCAAGCGGCAAACAATTATTGACTTTAATAGTTTGTTCATTAATCATGGCTCTGAATGCCATATAGAATTGAATGGAAAACTCGTACCCAAACTCCTTGGCCGTGGTCAGTGGCTTGTGGTCAGCAGTTTAAGTTGGAATTGGAATGCAGGCTTCAGGAGAGAGTGTAAAGGGTGGAGGGAACATTTATTATGCTTTCGGTTTGCGGTTCGCCATGTGTATTTTGGAACACCTGTGTGCAAGCAAGTTTGTCTAATGAAGGACTTTAAGGTGGGGGCGATGGCAATCAGAAAATCGAAATGAATATGGAAACCAATAAAGTTCCAGGCGATGAATCTCTTCCAAAGCACTTGAAATCTATCCAAAACCGAATTGAGTTTGTGGTGCTCTGTGCAGCTGGCGATAAATATCAATTTCCCTCGAGGCCTAATCCAGTTGTTAAAGTCAAATCGAAGACCACGCCCCCGCGCCTGCAACAGTTGCCCACTTTCGGCCTGTCCCGGGACACAGCGTTGATTAATGTTGATTGATTGATTATTTGCGTTTTTCTGACATGATGCACGCTTTATTGTCGCTCAGCCCGTGGAAAATCATCAATTTCCGCTTGTAAAAAAGCACAAGGCGAGCAGCGAAGCGCTTTTTCCAACCATCCATCCAGTGAGTGGTGGAAAAGAAAAGCCTCCTGCCTGCCAAGCTTGTTGCACAACACACAGAGGAGGGGCAGGCAGGAGGATGACGAGGAGCCGGAGTAGATCCTTTTTGCCAGAGTTAGTAATGAATTTTTTTTTCTTTTTTGTGCCCGTCGCCTGGCTGGCAGTCAACGCAGCATAATTGCGGCTGCCAAGCCGAGCATCTTGTCAGCGCACAGTGGTCGAGCTTGTATGGAGCCGCGGCCATAAATACTTCTAGATGTGCTATCGCTATGAAATTTTCACCAAAAATCTAGAAAAATGTTTTAAGTATATCCA
>JAEIIL010025234.1:0-19298 GCA_018905715.1 Drosophila lini | reverse complement strand
TCACTGCGTTGCAAACTTCTGACTGAAATTATAATACCCTGCAAGGGTATAAAAATGAATCTGAGTGTATCTTTAATACTTTATTTCACTCATTCATTCATGTTTTATGCGGACCTCCGATTATCATAATGTTTAAAATAATTCACTGACAATTTTCTAGTTCGCTTCAATATCAACTTTAGACTACATTTGACAAAGACATTTTCATATGAAATTTGCATACATCTAACTGCGAATAGGTAAGTAATCAGAGTGACCAATTTAGGAATATCCACATTGAACCAAAGTCTTATAAAGAATCACAAACATAAAAGGTCGAAATTGTATTTACAAGCTTTGGATTAAAATAATATATCATCTAAAAAAATTAAGAACTAAAAGTAATTCGATTTCGATATGTTATCAAAACTCACATACAATGGTTTTTACATAAAATGAAATTGTTAAATATAAAACACTTAGCTTCCAAACGAATTACATATCACTTTTAATGTGTTCTACCAGATATTTTTCAGTTGCTTTAAGCACCGAACTCAAGCTCTTACCAATTAATCAAAACTTTTGGCTATAAAAAATATATTGAAAATATTTTCCGGAGTAGGAAGGAAACAAATCTGGCTGGCAGACAATTTGGGCCACTTAACACCTTGCTGAGTGCCTGCCGAAGCGCGAAGATTCGTTTATTTTGAATTATTTTAATTTTAGCATTCTGCCGGATTTCTCGCTTGGCACTTGCTTTGAAAAAATATTAGATACATTTCATGCGCTTGTTTGCATTCGCCCCGACTACCATTTGTTCTATATATTTTTTGTCCTTCCGTATGTTTTTTTTTGGCCGGCCAAAGGAAGCCAGCATGAACGGACGACAATTTGTGTCGCTCGGTTGTCAGGACAACAACAACAACAGCCAAGCGTAATAATAAATGAGAAGTGGAAAAGTTTTGCCGCCGCCGTGCTTATTGTCAAGCTCGGCCAGGCCATAAAAAACAAACTTCAATAGCAATAAGGCGACAAAAAGAGAGCTCGAATAAAAGGACGAAAAAATAACTGCCGGACCAAAGGAGCAGCGGACAAAACAAAAACAGCAAGAGGAAAAGTTCAAGGCACTGACTTTATAGCTGCAATAATGCCTCGTCCTCCGGCGGGGGCGGAGGCAAGGCTCTGCTGGTCTGCGGGCTGAAAGGTGAGCCACACGCCAGCAACAGCGAGCCACAAAACAAAGCCAGTTGCAGCCAGCAGAAGGTGGGAGTAGGGCGTGGGGGTGGGGGTGGGCGTGGGCGTGGCTGGAGGCAGGAAGCAACAAGGCCACGCCGTATCCCGCCGAATGTGTTGAGGCACTTTGGCGAGGTAACGAAATGTAACAAAGTGCTGGGGCGTGGCGGGCGCCTGGTTTTAGCAGCAGTCACCAACAACCAGTTACCAGTAACCAGCACACCGGTGGGGGAGGCGTCCGCCAGGGGTATTAGGTCAGGTTTGTTGTGCGGCTTACACCGGAAATTTGTGTTTAGAAGGCCGCTGGCGT
This sequence comes from Drosophila lini, assembly GCA_018905715.1. Classification (NCBI taxonomy): domain Eukaryota; kingdom Metazoa; phylum Arthropoda; class Insecta; order Diptera; family Drosophilidae; genus Drosophila; species Drosophila lini. The sequence goes on along the minus strand of JAEIIL010025234.1, from coordinate 17,776 downwards.
TATTCTTGTTTGCTATTTTTGTGACCGCTGCAAGGGGAAGGTAAAAAGTAGCAAAGCTTAATTTTTTAACAAGATGCGGAAGATTTATCTTTCATCTCCATGTTGGCAAGTGCTGGAAATGAGTTCCGTACTTTGATGACACAAAATCGTGAGCAGAGGCAACAGCCTAAATTGGCTGACTGGGGTCACTTCATCGGGTTTTTGAACACCATGCGAACGCAAGACCTTTTAATAAAATTTTGAGTTCTTAGACTTGTTCCTTTAACCAATGTAGTTCTTTCTTCTTGACAATAAACTTAAGAGGAGGTATGAGAAAGGTTAGTAGATGTTAAGATAATTGGATTACTTTTACCCCAACAAAGTTGTTTAAAACACTTATACTCGATCACTGGTGTAAGTAATAGTACGCGCTGTGTGTCGATATCATTGATTGCGGCAATCGGCATTCGAATATCTATATATTCCGAGGAGCCCTGTTAATGACCAGGCCAATGACAAAAGGACAATGGCTGTCGTGGGCACGCAAGAGTCAAACGCACCGCGTTCCCACAGGACATGGCCGGACAGGTGAAGGTAAACACAGGCAAACAAACATGACAGGGAAGCGGGTTGACACTCAGACTCTGAGTGACGGAATGACAGACTGATGGCCGGGCCCCGAGCACATTAATAAAGTCAATAGAGAGACAATAGTTGAAAATTAACAAATGAATCGAAATTACTTAAACAAACTCATTAGGCGCCGGCCTGTCCTAGTCCAGCAGCTCCGTTGACACCGTTGGAACGCCCCTGGGATCCGCGGACAAGCATTAATATTCCACCACAAATCCTCTGGGGGCGGCGTGGATCCAGGTAAGCACTGGCCACCGCCTCCGCGATTGTCCATCGAATGCTCGCGCGCTTTCCCCGTTGCCGCGCTCTGCTCTTATTGCATGTAATTAAATTTTCCAACCTTAATGTGCTAAGCATAGCAATTTACTCTCACCGCCGTGCAGGAGCCCATCCCGCCGGCCCCCTCCGTCTGCCTGCCAGTCACGAGTTTAAATTGTCAGAAACTGTGACAGGCCGACACCTTCGGCGCAGGTGTGGAGGCGGGCGAGGCGACAAGCCGCATATCTATAATTTTCATTAATTTTAATTGGCTGGGTGTGGGCGTGGCATGAGTGGGCGAGCGGCGACATTCGCTGGCAATATAATAAAATTTCATTGAATATTAAACTGGGAACCCACTTTTCCAATTGGGTTTGGGAATTACTGTTTTTCAGTTGGATTCTTTAATAATTCCCAATATAACCCACCTCATTTTGGGAGATTACAACAAACTGGGGCATAATATATTCATGGGAAATTTTCACTGGGTATTCCTATTTAACTCAACTGATTACAGGGTATTTTTTTTTTGTTTCGACCCGGAAACACAGTAGGCTTTCAGTAGCTGCCTTTCGAATGTCACATGCCTTTTGTAATCCGTATGTTCAAAGTTCACATTTAGTCCGGGGCATTCTTTAAATCTTTGGGTTAAATTTGCATAGAATGCAAAGGCCCGGCTAAATTCAAAATTTTTAGTGTTTGCCTGCTTTTGAAAGACTCGACCAACGCCCAAGGATGATGCTCAGGCTGTGCTCCGGCGTGGCTCATTCTGCGATCCGTCAATGCGAGGCGCGCCAGCTGCTGGCCCTAAGCTTATGCCACCTCGCCCAGTTGGGCAAGAGCAGCCGATCCCTCCTAGAGCAGACCAATGTGCGCGGTAGCCACTTAAAGGCAGTACCCTCGCGGCAGGAGCAACTTAATGCCCTGAAGGGCGAGGAGTTCGACGTCCTGGTGATCGGCGGCGGGGCCGCCGGTTGCGGTTGCGCTGTGGACTCTGCCTGCCGCGGACTTAAGACCGCTCTAGTCGAGGCCGACGACTTCGGCAGTGGAGCCAGTTCCCGCTCCAGCAAGCTGGTTGATGGCAGCGGCTCCTACCTGGGCACCGCCCTGAGGGACAAGGACTTCGAGCAGCTTTACATTATGCTGCAGATGATGAGCGAGCGAGCCACCATGCTTAAGATCGCTCCGCACCTGAATCGCGTGCAGCCAATGGTCATCCCCACGTACAGTGTACTTGGCATGCCCTTTACCTGGATGGCTCTCAAGGTGAGGCTTGACTTTAGTTACCAAAAGAATCACTCATATGTCTAGGTAAATACTACATATATAAAGGGGAATTCTTTTAAGATTCAGAAAAATGCATGAAATCTATAGTTCGGCCCATATAATTTAATGTTTGTTGATTTTTCATGCAAATATGGACCGCGACTGCACCTCAAATGGTCCATACGCTTAGTCAAATTTTGGCATACTCCTTCCAACATTTCGGCCGGTATTAATGTTGACTGCCAATGCGTCATTGAAAGCGGGCTTGTCTGTATAGGCATGAGCTTTAACATAGCCTTACCACAAATATTCTAAAGAGGTTAAATCGAACGATCGAGGCGGCCAATTGTCCGGTCCCAAACGTGTTAACCATACTAGCCTCTCCATAAGTCCATTGTTACGCGTGCTGTGTGGTAAGTGGCACTGCCTTGTTGAGACCACATGTCAAGCAGGTCTATCTCTTGCATTTTGGAGCGAAATTAAGTCACAATAGCCCGAATTGCCGTTTCGTTTAAGCTGACCATAAAATGAAAGAAAAGAGCACGCATTTTGATCTTTTTTTATTTCACCCACAATGGTTTGGGCACAGCGTTTCTCACTTTCACACTGAACTGAACTGAACTATTTATATTTAACAATATAAGAGATTACTCTTAAGCGATTTAAATTTGTAATTCTCTCTTTTCAGGTGTACGACTTTATATCGGCAACATCGAATGTGCGCGGCTCACACTGCATCTCCAAGGAATCCGTGCTCTATGAGTTCCCGCTGCTAAAGACGGAGGGGCTGCGCGGCGGAATTGTCTACTACGATGTCCAGTTGGATGACGCCCGGATGTGTATGGCATTAGTTATGACTGCCGTCGCTCTGGGCGCCAATGTGGGGAACCATCTGAAGCTGGTGGAGATGCTGCCTCAGCAAGGCTGCTGTCGCGTGGTGGGCGTCAATGATTCGCTCACCGGCGAGACGTTCTACATCCAGGCCAAAGCAGTGATCAACGCCACTGGTGCCGGCACGGATGCCGTCCGCCAGCTGGACGAGGAGGGCACTCTCCCAATTCTTGTGCCCACGGTGGACACCTACGTCTCAGTGCCGCGGTACTTCGGCTCTGGCCGCTACGGCCTGCTGAGCCCGTCGCAGAAAAAGGGCGATCCCACGGTGGTGATGGTGCCCTTCGAGAACCACATGGTGCTGGGCGTCCACGAAGAGGATGGCGTGTGCATCTCCCAAAGCCCCACCGCCGATCCAGAAGACGTTAATTCTCTGCTGGACGCTGCCAAGGAGAAGATGGAGCCCTATGTGGAGCTGGGACCATGCCACGTGCTCAGTGCCTGGACGGGCCTGCGGCCCAAGGTCGGCTGCCCCAGGGAAAAGAAAGAGGATAGTGAGGAGAATGATAAGCTACCTCCCCCGCTCAGCAGCTACATGATCGAGGTGAGCCAGAACGGTCTAATCACGCTGGGCGGGGGCCGCTTTAGCAGCTACCGCGTGATGGCCGCCGAGGCCGTCGACCTGGCCATCCAGACGTGCGGACTCTGTGACGACCATGTCACCTCCAGCTGGACCGAGCACCTGCCGTTGGACGGAGCGCAGAACTGGTGCTGCATGTTGCCACTGGAGTTCCTGCAGGACTACGACGTGCCCATGGACGTGGCGCAGCACATATCCGACTCGTATGGCTACAACGGGCATGCCCTGCTCAACCAGGGTCAAGATATGCTGAAGCGTCTTCATCCGAACTTTCCATACATCGAGGCTGAGGTGAAGTACGCGGTGCGAAATGAGTACGCCTGTTCCCTGATAGACGTCGTCGCTCGGCGCCTGCGCATCGCCTTCGTGGACGCGGTCGCCACGCTGCACATGCTGCCCAAGGTCCTCAAGATCATGGCCGCGGAGACCGGCTGGGACGAGGGGGAGCAGAAGAAGCAGATGGCGGCGGCCCAGGAGTTCCTGGTGCGCCAGATGGGCCTCGGCGGCATAGTTCGCCCGAAGATGCTAGGCAAAAGCCAACCGAAAAAGAAGTCTTCCTCGCAGGGCTGCTGTCGGGCGGCCGCTCGCAAGGAGGCCAGGAGCTACTCCAGGGCCTCCGCCCCGATCACTGCGACCGACGAGGAGCCCCTCGTCACCTCCCGGACAAGTCATAACTCAAATGAGAGCGCAAAAATGTCCAAGATTTCCGGGGTCTTCACTTCAGGGATCACCCACCGGTCGGTGGTGGAGAGTCCCCTGACTGCCTCCGGCAACCAGCCGAGGTCCATTCCCAGCGACTGGTCTGACGAAAAGCGCCACCTAATCCAGACCGTGTGGCGCAACAAGTTCATGTGCTGACACCATTACACACCTGAGTATTCCCAGGAGGTCAACTCAGCCTGAGATTCATCCGAGAAATAAAGTTTCAAGACAATAGATGCTTGTTCGTATTTCTATGAAAACTCGTAAAAGCAAACTTGTCGCTGGAGCCCAATCCATGGCTCAGGAAGTGCTCGATCGACTACACTTGGAGAAAGTGACTGAATTATGAATGGAACAAGCTACTTTGTACTATGAAGCCGACTAAAAAATAGACTGATAGATATTAGAAAAATAAAAAATATATTTAATTATTCAGTTTAGTTCACTTATGCTTGTAGCTTTAAAAATAGAAGTGCGATTGTTGATTTGAAAATTAGCTTTCTTGATACATTGTAACGCTACGAGTTAAAAACTTATAATTTAGTGCGCTAGTCATAATAAACTTGAATTTGAACTTTTCTGAGATATTTAATTTCAAAATTAAATTATTTTTTCAAAAACTCTTCTGACATTCTAGTAATAAAATTTCCATCATAGTAACTTTCAAGTGTACCAGTTTAAGATGTGCATTTTCCTTATATGCGAATAATAGTTTGTAAATACAATGCCGCCGCTTGAACTTTCGCTAGATCATAAATGCTCAAGTCTTTAGTTTAAATTGCGCAGACATTTTAAATTCAACATTTTCAAGCAAAACATATTTAGGCGCATGTTTGGGTTCCCTGATTTCATAATTTAATAAAACAAATGCTGTTCGATTTTCCATTTGGTAACAGGCGGCGGTCGCTAACGGTCTTCGGGGCTCTTCGACTTTTTCTTTCGTTACTTTGGCAATTTGGAGTCGCTGGTGTTGCCGTTTGTTTTTAATAAATTAGCTTCACTTGAGTGGGAGAGGTAAAACTCGGGGGAACCGTGGGGGGACCCATTTTGAATTATTGTTATTGGGCTGGGAAATCATTTCTCGTTGTTTGCTACACTTTGAATGTGCTTATCGCTCATATATTGCTTTATTTATTGGCTGATTGGGTCGGAAAGTGTGTGCATGAGGGTGGTATTTATATAAACACCATATTTTCCTGCCGCCGCTCGTTAGCGACGCAAATGACCTTTTTATGGCCACATTTTTGAACTGCCGCGAAATTTAATTTAAATTTCACCTCACCAATATGGTTTGGAGAGAATTATTTTATCATAAAATTAAAGAAACCACACTCAAACGGATTTTATTTTGGATTCCTTTCAGTTAAATTTTTTATAAATAAACTGAATTTATTGAATTTGTAGTTCATTTTGTAGGCTCAAAGAAAATTCTTGTAATTGCCTTAAGAATGACATATTTTCTTGAACGAACTTCATTGTTCTTGCACTTCATTTGCCTGCTAGTTGGGTAAAGCTTTCGTTGAGTCACGCGCAGAATTTCGCAGTGGTAAAAATAAAACTATTAAACTAACCGAACGCAGAACACTTTCGCTTTCCACAACGCTTCCCCATGAAAGCCCCACTGCGGTCTTTTGGGCTGCATTTTATGCTGATTAGTTGAGTTAACAATTTTCAGCACGCGAAACTATTTCGGGAATTTCAAACTTGAAACATAAATCGCAGTGCCCTGCCAAGGGTCGGGCCAGCACTCCACTGCCACTACGGAGCCGAAGAATTTTAATAAGCTTGGGCCAGCCGTCGAAGGAAGTAAGTAATATGGAAAAATGCAGGCGATGCACACGCGAGCTCATAATAATAAGAATTCGCACCAGCGAGGAACGCCTCAGGCATAAGGGTCCCTGCGGTGCGGCCCCTTTACAAGGCAGTCAAGGGCACCTAGCTGGCCATTTGGCAAAAAATCAGAGTACCACCTTAAATAGCTATGAAATATCCAAAATAAGAAACCCAAGAAAACGTATGACGGAAGCATTGCCATTAAATGCCGAAAATATTGCCAGGCGACAAACGGAAATAACAGGAAAATAGTGTGCCATAAAAATGGCTTTAGTACTTCCACTGGACAGAGAAAAAGCTGTGAAAAAGAAATCTGGAACAACGGAGGATTTTATGTCATGAGAATTCGGCAAGAATGCAAAAGTCGTGTAAAGCTATTATATTTAAAAAACTACTTTCAAATTGTTTTTTAGCAGCAATAAGCTTTCATTATGAACTTCACTTTGTAATTTTAGGAGAATCTTAAAATAAACTTCATACTTGCACTTTTCACTATAAGAAAATACTTTAAATATCTTTTGGTCCATACATATTTTAATATATATCTTTAAAATATATATTTCCTATTTATTGCAGTTTTCGAACCCAGAAAGCGCTATTTTCATATTTTCAAAAGCGGCGAGATAGTAAGTTTTTACCGAACCATGAATAAAATCATAATATATCTCAGCACACACTGGGCTATCTTGGACCCGGCTGGAGTCGCAATCGGAAGGACGGCGGCAGGGGAAAGGCACTCAACTGCAAGACATTGGACCAAACGATAAGTGACAAACATGGTAAGGCAAACAAATGTATATTTTATACATGTGCCGGCAGGGGGCGGAGACGGGGCGGAAAAGCGGGCCAGAGATGCACAACTGTCAGATAAGTGTGGAGAGCATTTTGCAGAGCGTCTTTTGCCCGCAGGTGACATGTTAAACGTCTTGTAAGCATTTGCATTTCCTCGCTCATAAAATAGACGCAATAAGGAGGAAATGGGAAGAGTCCCTCCGCCTCGGCACTACTCGGATGGGGCGGGGAAATTTGCCGTAAAATATATGTGTGTGGAAATAACTGAACAGGCATGACATGGCAGGGGCCAACATCTTTTATCTGCAGTTCATTCATTCTTGTTGGCAGCGACTTCAAAAGGGTTGAGTTGTTGGCTTTGGCTTAAAGCATATTTGATTATGTCACAAAATATCCCGGAGCATACTACGCCGCTTGTGCCTGTCTCTCTGCCTCTGCGTTTGCTTAGCCAAAGATAAATTTAACAAATATGCAAATAAAACACGCCCCGCTCTCCACTCCTAGCGGCTGGAATAAATGGAAACTTGTTTTTCATAAACTTTTCAAATATGCACAATTTAGCCTTTCCCTTCCATTTGGCAACGAACAACCTTTCTGAAAGGCTTTAACAATAGCAATTATTTTCTATTTCCAAATTGCATTTAATGGCGAAGGTAAACAGGCATTCTTCCGAATAGAATAGCAGCGTTCTCTTCAAGTTCATGAAAGGACATCTGTAGGCCTAATGGAATAAGTGCCCCAGCTCGGACAAGCCGAAAATAAATTTTAAAGTTGCATTGTTGAAACTAAACAAAATCAATAAGAAAAGCTTTTAAGTTTTCCTTTGAAAGAAGCAAATAAAATATACATTTACAGAAACCTGAATCCTGTTAAACGTTAGAATTTTAAGTCAATCAATATTTGAAAAGTAAACTCTGCACGTAAAAGGATTGTATATGTTTCTGATTTACTGTGTTGTTGGAAAGAGCATTTTTTACTAGCTAAGATATCCCGAAATATATAATCTATACGAGCCACAAGTAGAACAAATCGCAGATATGGCTGTGTAGCTATTCTGGAAAATATTTCACAAAATTATCCCAATTCGAGTCACTACTGTCAATCCACCAGTCAATCAATCAAACTAAGAAGACCACTAAGAGCGGCTCATTAAATTATCAAAGCACTTACCCTTTGAGGGGATCTCGGCCAGCGTGGGCGTGGCTGTCATCAGCATGGTAACCGCAGCAGTGACTATCATCATGGCGGCCAGAATCCGTTCCCGTGCCCGTCCCCGTGTCCGTGGGCGTGGACGTGGCGGCCAGTGCGGCGCGGCCATGGCTCTGGAAGTCCTTTGGTTGGCTTTTCTTCTGTAACGGTTAATGGGGAAATGTTCCACACTCAAATTGCGTTGGCAAAACACTCGAGCTGCGGGGAGGTTAGCTGACTGGCAAACGATTTCACCTTTAATCACTTAAACGCCGCGTAATCAGCAACAACAGCAACGGCAATCAACACCAACAGCGATTGAGACGGCGCGTCACGATGATGAGTTGGATGATGATGATGATGATGATGACGTGTGGGCCTGCCAGCACTCAACGCGGAGAGCCAGGCCCCAGACCGGACCCAGTACCTCCCACCGGATCCGAGTCCGGATGCCTGGCGAAAGTCAAAGTAGCTGCTGGTGCTGCTGCTGTCGCTGGTGCTGTTTACCCGCGTTTTTCGCCCATAGTTTGGCCCTAAGACTTCCTCTTTTGACTTTTCGACGACATTTGGTTGTTTTACTTTTGATTTTATACTCCCATCCCCCTGCCGACCAAGTTAATTTGCTGTGCGTTAATTTGAGGCCTTTTAAACTCGGCTCAGTTGGATTGAATATCTTCAGACAGCAGGCAGACAGTAATTCGATTTGTCGACGCAAATTCCTTTCTACCCCTGAATTAATTTAACTTTGGTGTTTAAGATTTTCAACCCGACGGACTTGTGTGAATATTCTAGATTATTCCAAATCAAAACTTTTATTAAAGGACTTTGGCGTAATAGGGAGTCCAACGTGAAATTCAAGTTAATTACTTGTAAACGTACAAGCCAAGTTACGTTACAAGATTACCGAAATATATCAATAGTTATTATTCATTGGCATTTTGATAAACAAATCAGAAATCTTCTAATTTTCTATTAAAAATTAGTTTTAGCTTAAAAATCTATCTAATGATGAAACTTGTCGGTAGAATAGTGATTCAGCTGCCGCTCTTTATGATGTTGTGAAATATTAGAAACCTCAAATTCCTTTAATGACATTTTTTATCTACTCAAAAATTAACCAATCTGAAAATTTTTAAACAATTTATTAATTTACTGATACAATTTATTCCTAAAAAAATATTAATTTCCTTGTTTAAGAAAGTAAGTACGGTGATGTATATTTGATTTGTCGAGATCTGGAAAAGTATGTCAATAAAGGCTGTTTGCTTGCCTAAGAAATGTGTGTCATTTTTCATTTTAAGTGCAGGTCATATCAGGATTTTTATTTTCCTTTTCTCTCCTCTCCAGATATTAAAAGTTGTTATATTTTATTTAAATTAACGCTTTAGTTCAACAGAATTTCCTTTTTACATAGAGAATCGGCAAAATGTATGCTTTAAATATACACGCGACTTTGATGGTTCATTTATTTTTTTGTTATACATACGAGAGGCCTGAGAACTTTGTCTTCTTAATTTCTCCCACTTTCGGTAATGAAATGCGTTCCTAATCTCGACCTTTGCCCCGTGGAAATACTCCTTTTTTTTGTGAGAGTCTCAATTTGCAATGTCAAGCTGTCAACGCAGTGCCGGTTGGCAAATCAAGTCTGACAAATGAAATGATTACACAAAGTAAACAGCAAACACGTAACATACAAACCACCTGTCAGAAACTTTTGTGCAAAAGGCAAACTCCCCTCCCTCCCTCGCTGTCAGGACCTAAGCGGACAGTGCCTGGCAACATTTAGCCAGCGGAAAGCCAGAAACAAGTTTTATCGAAGAGCACGGGTAAAAACAATATCCCTGGCACACGCAAAAACGGCGAGCTGCGCTGAGCGGAGCTCAGTGGAGAACAACGAAAATGCAATGGCGATGCCAGCCAGCAAAATGGCAATGGCAACACTTCCGTTTCCGCTTCCGACGCTGCGGGCGACTTTCTCGCACAGTTGGCAAAACGTTGAGCAAACTCAAACACAAACTCAAAGCAACAGCAGCGCCAGCAGCAAAAGCAACAGCGACAGCGACAGAACGACAGTGAAACATAACAAAGCTTGTTAGTGTTGCTCCGCAAAGCGGTCCAACAGTCGCTCTCCGTGCAAGCCCAGTTTCTTAACCCCTTCTTGCCAATTTTACCAGGTTATTACAAAAATTTTGAACAGGTTCTTTGCCCAAGAGCTCAGTTTTTAAATCTCTTTCTCCTAGGGAAATCTTTCGTTATTTGAATAAGTGGATATGATAGAAAACCTAAGACAACCAAAATACATTTCTAAATTTTAAAATACCCAGTTTTGTAAAAATCAGACCAAAAAAATATAAGTAAAAATGCCTTGCGACTTTACTTTTATGGAACAAATTTTTTATTGAAAAACCAGAGCCATGGCTTAACTTGGTGGTTTAACTGTAATATTTTTCTAAAGTTGAAATTAAAATAATTTACTATATATTTATTTTTGCATACAATCATTTTTAAAACTTTTAATTTATAAATAATTTAAAGGTATTACTTCACAAACTTCCCTTGTGGACATAAAGGGTTAAAACATTTGCGGATATCGCCGGGGGGCTGAAATCGGTTTCGGTTTGGGGCTGATGCCACAACACGGAACAATGGCGACGAAACGAACAACGAATTTAAACGCTTTTAATATTAAAGCGTCCGGTATGGAGACACAAAAGCCGAAGGAGCCCAAAGCACAGGCAGCCCACAGAATGCAACACGGCGTACAGCAGAAGCAACATTTTCAGTGGCATGAGGGGCATGCAAAAAGCAGAAACTGCAAGAAAATGCCACAGCAAAATAAGCGAACCCTAAATTAGTAGATAAAGACTGTTTTCTACCCCTTAAATATACCATTATAATTAATTTTTTTTTATTATTAAAAAATGTAGCTAGACAAAATGTAACAGAACATTTCAATTTATACTTTGAATATATTTCAGTTACCATTTAAAAACAATACAGCGGAGAGAATCGGAAGTTTCTCAAACCTAACAATTCTGCAAATATCTTTTGTTAGTTTTCATTTTATTTTATGGTTTTTAAGCTTGGAAATATTAGTAAGGTAAAAAGAAATCAAAAAAATTAATTTATTCTGTTTCGGGGCAGTCTAAAATCATTTTATTTTTAACAGCTTTTATTTTTTCCATAAAGTGTTTCTAAGCCTTTCCTAGTTTCTGGATCGAGTCATTCGAATTTCATCTTGCTTAGTTTATAGTGAAATAAAATAAATTAAAATTGTTGGAGTCTTACTAAAATTCCTGTGATACCCTCTACCTTTGGCCAGATTCTTTCGCGGGGCGAAATAACCAGCCCGACGCCTCGAGCCAAGAGCTGTGCAACAACCGACCATCCCGGTCGGGAGTGCATTTTTTGCGGAGCCCTAGACTGTGAGGCCAGTTGGCCTCTTCGTGACGAAAATGTTTCGCTTAACTGGATTTTCAAATATTTATTGCAGCAAATTATTTTGCTGGTTACACGGTGGCCCTTTGTTTGTGTCTCAGCATTGGCATTGCTCCCCTGCAACCGCTCCCCACAGTCACTATTCGTAAGCGGTTTTTATGGCCATTTAGTTCGTTGAATTCCAGTAAAAGGATTTTGAGTTGGAATTTTTGCGGTTGTTTGCACAATTGCAAACAAATTAGGGTATTACAGTTACATTCAATTTGTTTGGAGAGTAAAACCCATAAACTGTTGTTAAGTTGCATTTTCCTGTCTAGTGTAAATATTTAATTTATTAAATAAGTAAGTAAGTAAGGTTTGTAAAATGCTTTTTATGTAAAATATAGCCAATCCAATATAAAATTTCAAATATCACATTTTGTAACGAATTCTATAGATTTGTTCTTAAACGTCAGGGCTAACATTTTTTCTGTAACAAATAGGTAATATTTTACTTAATCGATTTTTTGGGGTTTTATATGCACAGTGTTTTAGTAGAACTATTCCCTTCGGATTTGTATAAGTTTTTTATCTGCGATCGAATGCTAATTTTTAATTATTCTAGTAGTCGACTGGATAGGTTACATTATTATGTGAATGGCCATCCACAATGATTATTTTGGTTTTTTGTTAGGAGGAACTAAATATCATTCTTTTATTTTTAACATTTATTTTAAGACTTTCCTTTAAAAGAAAATATTTCCCAAATGTTTCCCACATCACAGAAATCAATAAAAAAAATTCAAAATATGTGGAAATAAGAAACCGAAGGCACTCTTTATATTGAAAACTGTTCAGTGTAAAATTTGTTTAAAACAAAATATTATAGAAGGATTGTGTTTGACAAGTTGAGATTATAGTTACAATTATTAACAATTTCTGGTTAAGAGATGTATAGAATTAAATTTCAATCAACAGTAAAAAAAATTGTTAAAATAAAAAATAAATACATTTATTTATATAGTTCTTGACCCTTGATTTGGTATAAATAAAAAAAAGAGCAATGTACAAATTTAAATAACGATTTATAATATTATACTCAATAGAGGGTTTAATGATATAAGAATTTTGAACGTAATGAACAAGTCAGTTGACTAGCCCTATATTTATTTGATTATCATCAACAGTAAAGTCGACCTAGCCGTATCTATTTATTCGTCCGAAAATTAATATAAAAATCGCATGTGATCTACTTTCGAATTTATATCACGATCAATGATGTTCGATTTTGACAATGAAATTCACGCCTCTCTGAACATTGGATTTCGTTTCAAGAGGGTGAACAAAACACAAGCAAATGTCGCCCGAGGAATGGTCAAACTGGACGGGGCAGGCGATGAAATTGAGTTACAGCAAAGTAGTTGGTAATTACTTCAAATTAAACACGCAATTGCAGATGCGAATTCGACAGCAATGTAAATATGGTGACCGAAGTTGCCGGCCGAGAATTGCACTAAAACTTTCACCCGCTCACTTCTTTGGCGAGGGCTGGCAAAATCCGGCAAATGACAGCGACAGAACCAACGACAACGGCAAGGACTGCGACAACACACCGAGCACCATTTCGTGGACACACTCGCGCTGGATCGCTGTTCGCAGTTCGGAGTTCGCTAAACGCACGTCAGATAGTTCCGTGGCGACCCTCGTTGGGCGCAGGCCGTCCGTTCAGTTGAAAGCCCGAAATACAACTGAGCGGACGGCCGACCTTCATTGGTGGAAAATCCTTAGCCGTGGCCCAAACGACGCAGCCACCTCGTGTCGTTCCGAGGCTTCGGCTTTCGGTTGACAGTCGGCTTTTCGAAGTTCGAAATTCACCGCTGGAGAGAGGGTTCCTCGGCATCAAAGAGAGTGCTCCACTGGAAGCCCTCGGGAGGGTACATTGCGTAGAGCACAAGCCCTGCTCTTAAGCGCGGATGATTATTCGCCCATTAAGGATTGCGGAGGCAACTTCCTACTTGATGATTTACTATTAACAATTGTTATTTAAAGTATTATCTCACTCTAGTTAAATTTTACAAAGCAACATAGTAGCGAAACTGTTGTTTTAAAAAAAGAGTTAAATATAGAGACAGTTTTTATTATTACAAAATTTAACCACAACATTGAGACTATTACAACTAACAGCAAGGACCACTACCAAAAAGACAAACAGTGCCAGACCTTTTGCAACCAAATTAACACGCATACCCAAAGAGAACAACTACATAAATTGGCTTATCTTCTGAAACACACTGAACTGCCATTGTCCACCCTTGGACCCCAGCCCCCGAGCGAATGTCAAAAGCAGCTAGCCAACAACTGGAAACTGGCAACAAGCGACTGCTTACCACAATAAAAAATATTCCACATACGCAGCGTTGCCTGCTGGTATCATTTAGATAAACATAACTCGGAAACTTAAAACCGAACAGCTGACCAGAGAATAGCTAACCACACAGTCGGACTCTCAACTAAATAGAAAATTCAGAGGCAAGCCATGAGTAAAATAATCAACACTGGTAGCTCCATAAAGCCAGGGTGGGAAATAAAGTTATATGCGTCACAGTCCCACAGGTCCCAAATTCTTCAACGTGACCAACTTTTTTATCAGAGGCCAGCACGAGTTCCGCTAGCCCTAACGATACATTATAACAGCAGCGCTGGAGGTCACGGGTATTGGTCAAGGGGAAAGGACCCAACCGGGATAATCCGATGATGACCTGCAAAGTAGACAGAAAGGTGCATCAGTCAACCCCAACGGGATTCCATAAATACTGTCAGGAGTAGACACAACACAAAGCTCTGTTTGCGAAACAAAGGCTTTGTCGGAGGAGTTCGACCTTGAAGAATTTGATCTATTACCTTATCTGTTTAACAAAAAAAACTCAACAAATATATAAGTTTTTTTATAGTTGTAGAATCATAAACGTTTTTCTATCCCTTTAAGTATAAAACTTAATATAATAAGAATAATTATTATGACCTTTGTTTACGTTGCACTTTTTGTCTCACTAAGCCCGCATTATTTAAGATGAGACACTTTTATTACACTCACATTTTAAAAAGTAAAACATGTCTGGGCTCATACCACTTTAAAGTGGTTATTTATTAGGACAAAAAATGCAAGTAATTTAACCCTAATCTAGACAGAGCTCTGGAAAGTGAGTAAATGTCTTTTAAAGCAAGGATATACCCCTGCAATCCACTGCAGCCCAATTTCCCAGCTAGCCAGTTATAGCCCTTTTGGGATAAGCATTTAGCTGAAATCCGAGAGCGTTTGCTGCATTCTGCTGGTGTCATGCGAGAAACGACACCCAAAAGTGTGGGTATTAAGCGGAAGCTTTCCATTTTTTGCTCCCGATGCAATTCGAGTAAATTGCAGCACCGAAAGATGGGGAGCGGGAACGGGAGTCAGGCCCTTGCCAAAGGCACTCGAGATGGCATTATGGGACCATCTAGTGGCAATTGATTCATGTGGGCGACTGTGTGGGCGTGGCATGCTGATACTTAAAGCGCATTAGCAACAATCAGGCAAGAAAAAGACAAGCTGATGGCATATGAAGCCCAAATTGCAGCCGATAATTGAAGAGGTTGGCAAATATCCGCAAAAAGCAAACATTTCCCGAGGTTCAGAAGATATCTGTGTTTTTTTTATCATTTAATTACATATTCTAAAAGCAACGTTTACAATAACCCCATTTAAAGAGGAATATACAGATAAGAAAGATTTTCTATTAACAAGTGACAAACTCAGAACAACGACTGAACTTTTTTCAAGACTTCAGCTTGTTTTTAGGAGAATTATAGGTTCTCTGGAACAAATAAATTGTATACATGTATGCTGCAAAAACTCTCAAACTCCAATAAAATAAATATATCTAGACATTTAGCCTGAACGTTGATCAAATTAATGTGTTCCCAATAAATGATATTACATTTTTATTACATTCTCACCCGCAAAGCAACTGGGATTAATGGTCAAGGTTGTGGTAAATGGCAGAGTACATAAAACAGGTCAGATATTTAGCTTTAAAATCAGGATATTTTCTACGTTGATAAGGATTTTCTTTCACTCATAAAAATGTATTTTAACCATATATTTAAGGGAAACACCATAAATAAATACTAAAAAAAAATAAACTAATTTTGTAAAATTATTAAATTTTATTTTGAAATGTTGTTATATGTTAAAAAAGAGCTTTCTTATGAAAATAGCCTTTAAAATTCATTTATTGATTTGAGTTCTATCAGTTGATTATTTTCTCATTGAAAGTACACACTTTCAGATTTATATCCAAACAAATACCTTTCATTTTCATCTTAACACCCCTTTTTCCGAATCAAGTCACCGCTTTTCCCGAACTGCTCCCTGCCAGCTGATCAAGCAGCCTTATTGAAACCTTTGGCAATCTACCCAAATCAAAGCTCCTAAATATTGCCCCCACAACGGCGAACCAATACGGCAGGTAACAGCGTCCACGGCAAGAAAGAGCCCACCTAATGGCCTTTTCGTGGCGCTTTTCTGGCCTGCAACCGGCGAGTTACGTCCGCCGTTTCCGTATGGCTTTCACAACTCAACGCGCCGACTTCCTTGCTTGGCCTTTGCGGCTCTCGGGGGTCCACGGTTACGGTTTTCACTGTGGGCCAAATCGGTTAGCGCAGTTTCCAGTGGATTTTCAATTTTATCACCGCCAATTTACTGCTTTTCTGTGTGTGTTTCTGCACTTCTTTACCCCGTACTTTTGAATTACACGGGTATTTCCAGTTTGTGCGATCAACAGTAAATGATTGTAGGCCACTGAGAGTCTGCTAGAATTCAGATTCATTTACATGTACTTAATAATGATCTATTAATTATATGGAATATCTAACAATGAATAGATAGGTACTTCTTAGTCGGGACACTTGCTTTCTCTGGCTGGTATTTTACTTTTACGCCTGTCCTTTTCATATTTTTGGTCAGAGCTTGTCTCGATATTTTTCTTGTAGCATTTTTCTCTGTGTTAGTTCTGTGACTTTGGTGAACAGTACTGGGCTTTCGGCTTCGATTCCCTCCATAGCAGTTTAAGGCTATTCCAAGAAGCCAATGCTAATTCAATTCGCCCACTCAGCAAGAAATAGGAAACACCTTAAACTTTTGATTCAAAGTAGTGATACAATCCGGTAGCTTCGAAAGTTTCATTGCTGAAGAATCGGACTTAGTCAGAACAAATAAAGCTGAAATTAAATTCATGCAAATGTCATATGCAACCCAACTCAACTAATTAATGTTGACGCGTTCTTTTAGTTAAACCAAACGAAATGTCGAACCATAAATAGGATGCTTACCATATTAGGGCCGGTTTTAAATATCATTTTTAAAGCTATCTGACTGGAAAGTGAAATCAGCAGATGAAGGAATCTCAAAGCAAAGTGATTCCCTACACTCCTCCACAGTTATCCCAACGCGAAAGAAAAACAGAGAGCAGTTAGGTAATGAATCTGCCGTGAAGCGCAGCTCACATAACGCACCTTATGCAAATGTTGAGCTGCTTCATTCAGTTGTGGTGCCGATAGAGATTTGACAGATTTCAGACATACGCGGTAGACAATTAAATTTTTTTAACAGGATCTTTATCTGACCGTAAGATTTTGAGAACGATGGTAGAAATAAAACCTTACTGAAATAATTTCTCGGACCGACAAAGTACTTGCTAGGAACATTTTATTTTCTCAAAATCGGAGCTCCACTAACACGCTAGTGTTTAAGAAAACAAAATGGTTTGTAAAAAGCACGCTAGTGTTGTTGTTAGTTAAAAAAAAACATTTATGAACTGTCAAACGCATCAAAGACTATGCCATAGCTTTGCAGCACAATTGGGCGCTGAACAGCACTCTGTAATCTACATTTATCCGAACAAATAAATTTCAGGCTTTGAGAAAACCGAGTTGTTTTTACAGTACGGGTGTCATATGTTGAAAGCCCCTTCTACTCCAACATCTATATATTATTCTGGCATTACGAAGAGCTCTTGCATGCGAAACTTGTTGTATACATTATTACCATTAGCAAGCCATTAACCGAAGCCCACTGTACCGCAGAGTCAGCCGATGCACAGTGGTCGAGCTTGTATGGAGCCGCGGCCATAAATACTTCTAGATGTGCTATCGCTATGAAATTTTCACCAAAAATCTAGAAAAATGTTTTAAGTATATCCA
>JAEIIL010025229.1:0-10043 GCA_018905715.1 Drosophila lini | reverse complement strand
CTCTAGTTTCCCAACAATTATAAGATATTAATTAGTTATTAAAGTATTTTTTTAAATAATTTTATACAATATTAAAAAAAGGATTTCTGCTTAAATATATTGTGTTCCAATTCCATTACCTGACATGGCCACACTCTTGCCACTGTTTAAGCTACCTTTTCTATTATTGGAATCAGTCCAGGTTTTAAAAATCGATTCAGAAGCCTGATTAAAGAAGTGCCACACCCCCTGCTTCTACTCCCCCCCCCCAAAAAAAAACCGAAACAAACAAAAGCAAATGCCATGAAAATTGAAAATGAAACGTAACACGCCGCAATTCAAGAAACAAATGGATGCTGATGGCAAGGTTTGGCGGGTGGCAAAGGGGTTTCTTTTTTGTGTGTGTGTGTGTTTGTGTGTGTGTGTGTGCAGTTGGTCCATGCTGATGAGGCTGGGGAGCTGAAGCTTGGAGCTGGAGCCGGAAAAATGCTTCAGCGCAATGCAATTTCCAGCCAAGAAGAAGAAGGAGCAGCACAGGAAAAATTGCACCGAAAAAAAGGCGTTGAAGAAATAAACGTGCAGACATGTGCCGCGCCAGTAAGCGATAGTCAGTTAGTGCTCTCCCTCTGGACCCGAGCAGTGGATGCAGTGTGGGAGGGGGTCCTCCTCCTCCTCCTCCTCCCCCTTTGGTTTAACTTTGGCAAACGCTTACGCAACGTTTTGTTTGAGCCAAAATGCGAGCAAGTGCAGGGGGAAGGGAAGTGAGACAAATGGCTGCGCCCGGGTGGCAACTGGCTGACAGGTGAGGAACGTGGCTCCAGGTGGACCACGGGGGTAGAGACAGACTGGCAGACAGACAGACGGACAACTGCAAGTCGGTAAAAGCACTGGGAAATAACACTGAAAGCTTGGCAAGAGGAGGGAAAATGCGATGGCTAAAAATTTACATAAAGCAAATGAAGCTGAAATGGAGAAATGGTCCGAGGGCAAGGCGCGGCGGCACGTGGGTAGTTTGCTGGGCACACAGCCTTGACCAAAAAGGTAAATACTTCAATTTGCGCAAAATGTTTCTAAAACGGAAACCTTGTGCTGGCAGATATAAATGTATCTGAAAATGTATCTCGGCGCTGGCTGCTGGGGGTCAGTTTGAAAAATGCAAGATAAATACACTTGGCAAGAGATACAAAGTGAAATGGAAAATTGTTGGAGAGGGAGTAGGACACTTTTAAAATGCTTACAAACACATGCCCAGGTTCAGGCAGGACTACCCCTTAATGAAGCTGTCCTGGCAGAGCTGACCCTTTTACCCAGAAGACAAAAACTTTGTTTATGATATTGAAAACGATAGTTTTTCAGATTCATCAACGATAGTAAGGGGTTTTGTGGCAGCCAATGCTATCATTTAAGGAAATTAGATTTCATTAGCGGGTATAATCCTGATAATACGCGATACACGTCCGCTTTTTGTCCGTTTGGGCGTCCGTTTGTAAGCATTTAGCGAAACTAATGCGGAAAGTCCGATTTAAGGTCGTATTTTCAGTCAACTTCTTTGTCTGCTGGGTAGTCTTGGCCTTTGCTACCCTCTCCCAGTCTTGGCTCTCTGCTGTTTGGTCCTGTTTTCTCCTGTTGTGCCTTTCCGAGTCATGATTTGGTCCTGTGGTCCATTGGTGTCATGTTTGCTTAGCATCCTGCCCGCACTGCCACACTGTTGCACATCCTTTTATCTCTGCCAGGAGCAGCAGCAGCAGGAGCCACACGTCAAAGCTCATTGACAGGCCATATGTCAGAAATTGATTCGTCGCTTGCTACACAGGGCCACCTTGGCATCCTGTATGTCCCGGAGAGCAGAAATTGAGATACCCAAAACCAAATTACGTGCGACAATTGTGAAGCAGCATCGAATCCTGCTCCTCCTGCTCCTTGTGTGTGTGTTTGTGATGAAGCACTTCCTGTTCCTGTCCAGTTGGAGATTTGTTTTTTGGGGTCCCAAGTGCATCCGCAATTTGTTTGCTTTTCCCACACTTTTTTTTTCTTTTGGTTTAAAATGCATTTTATGGCTTATCCCTGAGCGGATTTTATTTAATGAATGTGTGTACAATAGAAAATAATAAATTGATCAGCATTTAGCTCCTTCTAGCACCTTAAAGGAGGACTTTCCTTTGAAGTGAAACTGTAATCATAGCCGCCAGATGTTTGCCAGGCTCACCCTTTTGACCCTGGGCCCTGGGATAGCTTCACGTACTTTTCACCTGCCGGTTTCTCTTTTATGTGGCGCTTCTTCTCCCTTTCCCCATCCTCCCCAGTACTTAGAGTGAAAATCCTTTTTAAATTGTATATTGACAGCTGTCACCGCTTCCCGAAACAAAGCACACGGAACGGGGAGCAGGAAAATAATGAGAAAGTTGCTCGAAAGAAGGAAAAACATTTTAATGTATTTTATTTTGTTGATATTTCCTTTTTTTTTTTTTTGTTGGCTCTGTTTCTTTAATTAAAAGAAATTAAAATTTAAATTTTTCGCAGGAGGATTTTCCATTTCCTTCTTGTTTATATGGGAATCTTATTAAAAAAGGAAGCACAGGAAATTTCAGGGGGAGATGCTATAGAATAAACCAAAATACAAATGTAAACAACAATTAAATGTTCACTAAGCTAACAATAAACAAGAAGGAGCCCAAGGAGACGACGAGCCCGACGAGCAACTGTGTGTTGGGGGAGTGTGTGTGTGTGTTAGGGGTAAAGGTATAGGAAAAGGAGTGGAAAACTCACCCACAGACATCTGTTGGCTTGCCATTTGCCATTCGCACAATTGAGTTTAAGGGATACTAACATGACAGGCAAAGGGGGAGTCGACAATCCGACTTGGAAATTTACCTAATGACACAGGGGAGCTGGGAGAGTGGCGG
The DNA here is from genome assembly GCA_018905715.1 of Drosophila lini. Classification (NCBI taxonomy): domain Eukaryota; kingdom Metazoa; phylum Arthropoda; class Insecta; order Diptera; family Drosophilidae; genus Drosophila; species Drosophila lini. The sequence continues at coordinate 7,161 of JAEIIL010025229.1, read as the reverse complement.
GTGTTTAATTTACTGAAACAATGACTTTACTAATCAAAACAATTTGCCTCTCTAGTAAACTCAGTTTTATATTAAAAAAAAAAAAACTTCAATAAGATAGTAAACCTTTCCTCTAAACGGTTTACTCATAGAAGCCTTATCTCCGAGCCAAACCACTTGGCCATTAGCCGAGATCTCTTGGTTCTCTAGAATGTGGCAAGTTGCAAGTGTTTTTGGCCAGTTTCCCCTTGCAGTTCAAAGAGAAAGGAAGTAGTAAAAATGGGACTTGTAATGACAGTTCTTCGAGCCTGCTGCTGTTTCGGAAGTAACGTCGATAGCCCCTCCGGCGATCTACAAAACATTCAGCCCTCGAGGCCTCCTGAGCTGAGGGAATTACCCAAAGTGGAAACCAGGGAAAGTCAGGCGAATCAACTGCCGTTTGTCTCGCAAATGAGTCTGGACTTTGATCCCTACGACAGGCGCTTTAGCTTCAATGAAAACAATTGAGAATTGCTACTAGCACATAGATTTTGGAGCAACGTTTCGATTAAACTACAATTTGTGAAATAAAGAGAAAGAAGCATTGGAAATCAGAGTTACTATTACCCATTAATTGGTAATTGCAGTGTTCCGTTTCCGTTTCCCGCTGCAGTGCAGGGTCACACTCGACTCGTTCCCCGCCGCCTGCTGCCGCCTGGTCACACCGGCAATTTGTCCCCGACTGCAGCACGTAGCAAACACACAGCGAACGTGGCCGCATCAATGCACAAATCCAATCAGGGGCATTATTTCCGTGTAGAGTCCTCCCCATTCCCGTCCTCCCTCTGCGTGTGTTTCGGGGGGTCCTTAACTTATTTTGTGGTATCATTAACCTTTAAACTTGGACGCAGGCAAGCGAGCGAACTGTGTGCAGAAATTGTAAACTTTTGCACTCGCCAAAGTTTCCCGCAGCCGCAAACTTTGTTCCCTTCGAAGGACGAAGGAGCAGATACATCCAAAGTAAAACGGTAAAATTTTTAACTTTATTTTCGATTTTCGTTTGCCGCAAAAATCGTATTTGCAGCCCAAAAACTTAATTTGCGCCAACAACAAGCACAACAACCAGCGGGAGAGGGAGGGAGTTGCCGTAAAGGAAAACTTTTGCCTCCCTGCCCCTGCTACTATTTCTTTTTTTAATGCAATCAAGCGGAAATTGATACGTCACCGCCAGCCAAAGCGCTGCACCACCGCACCGCACCGCACAAAAGTGTTGCCAAATTGTTGCAAATAAAATTGCTGATATGGAAATTTTATGCGCAACTTTTTCTCGCTTTCACACGCCGCAAAATAAAAGTAACTCACAAACAAAACGAGAAAGGCAGCAACTTTTTAGAGGCAGCAGCTAGGTGGAAAAGAGTGTGTCCCTGTATTTTCTTTCCTTTTTCAATAAGTGGAAATACGTAACAAAGTCAGTTGAGTAGTTAACGCAGGCTTCGGGTCAAAGTTTATGCTTTAAAGACATTAAAAAAGCATGACAAATCAATGGGACTTGAGTGTTTCATATTCCGCTGCTAAGCAAGGTCACACTACCATTATTTTAAAATCCTTTTAAGCCCGAATACCATTGTTCCTGGCCTGGAAAAATATTTTATTTCCTTCTTCCTCCTGGTAATTTACGCCTTCAGGAACCTTTAACCTTTAAGCAGATTAGCTGGACCAATGCCCGTGTGAAAATGTCAAGATTTTCTAGCCATAAAAACTAGCTTATCGGCTCTTACTAAAAATATAGAAAAAAAAAGAACAAAAAGGGAAACAAAACCCAAAGACAAAAAAATATATAGAGAGCATGATCAAATTAAAGTTTGGCCATCAAAGACGGCTTACGGGCGCAAAATGGGATTCATGCACTCACTGATGATGACAGGGCCTGGCCAGGACTTCCATCTCATCAGGGCAACGAAGGAAACTAGCGGCCCAATCCCCCTGGATTCTTGCGACGCCGTTCCGTGTTTGCCGGCCAACTCAAAACGCACATCAATTTGAAACTTAATCTGGCCGCACAAATAAGCCGCGCCAAAAGTTAAGACCCGAAGCCGGAGTCCTGGGCCGGGCTCCGTTCGCTCTCTCCCTCCCTCCCTTTGGCCTGGCCAGAACAAATGGCCGGGGTTTCGAACTAGGCCCCTCCACGACCACCTCTGCCTCTATTGTATGCAAACAATTTACAGCGTAAATGGCCAGCGAGAGCCAGCGCCCCAAGAAGAAGATGAAGTGGAGGACAGGAACCGGAGCTGGAAAAAAAAAATGAGATGGGGAAGGAGTAGGGTCGAATGAAAAACTAGGCGTCGTCTCATGCATAAAACTGAAAATGAAATACAAGGCAAAGTCGAAAAAAAAAACATCGAGGAAGTAGAACAGCTGAAAGTGAGGGAGCGGGGGATGAAAATGCAAGCTCCAAAGGGGATAATTGAAATTCACCACAAAACACTGGATGCGTGGGGCAAGTATTGTTGCCCTTCAGCCGAAAAAAAGTAAACAAAAAACGAAACGAGTTAAAAATTGAAATTGAAATGGAAATGGAAACGGAGATACTCCTTAACAGGATTTGTCTCGGGCTTAAGAGATTTGTTAAGAGCTTGGCTGGAGTTCTGTCCAGACTTCAATTCGGGTTTTGGCTAATTTCAAAAACTGTGAGAAAATAAGGGGTTGGAAGCCAGAGAAATTGTTGGGTTTTTAAAAACTATTTCAAAGATGTCCCAAATTATGTTATAAAATATTTGTAGATACCGAAATGCATTGTAATTAAATTGGTGTACTTTTTTGTTGCATTCTTTTGGGTAGTTTCAACAATTGGTTTTGATTTCTGTGAGCTTGTTTATTTTATATATTTTTATTTATTTATTTACTTATTTGTAAATCTTTTAAAAATATTATCCCTGTGTATTGCCAAGGCAACGTTTTGAGCTCAAGTTGTTTTCTGCATAATTCCTTCAAGGAGCCGCAAGGACTTTTCGCCAGTTGGCCAAATATTATTTTGAAGAAACTGCCAGGACCTTGGAGAGAGAGTGCCCTGTTAAGAGCCTGAAAATCGAGACGAGTGGAAAATGTAGATGAAGAATTTGCCATGAATGCATTGAACTTTCGAGTGGCAATTAGTTTCGGCGAAGAGGAGAGCTTCCTTAACTGCCCACAATTAAGTTAATTAGTGTGGAGAAGGTGGAGACTGGCTTTCCTTTGTTGTTATCCTTTGTGTGTTATCTACGGGGCTGATGTTTGTGCAATTAACTTGATTGCGCCTATAAATATGCAGCACTTGGCTGTGATTATTGCGCGGACTCGTATTTATTTTTTTCGCCTTTCTCTGCAGCTCCTTCTTTTGTTTCTGTCTGAGCCCAAAAGTATGCACTAATTGTTATTCCTCGACTGTCTGCTCTGCGCTGTCCTTACAGTCCTTATCTTTGGGATAAACTGAGTTGGGTTCTTGCTTTTGCTTCTTTCCTCCTTTTTTTTTGTTACTCCTTGAGACGCTATCAACTGCTAATAGCTTTGGGATATCTGGCAGCTCGTCGTGTACTGAAGTCATAGTCATTCCTGGGATTCCATTTGCTTGGAACTGGGGAGGGGGGAGGGCTTATGACAAATGGCTTTCAAGTGTGTGTTTGGGTGTTCATCAAATTCTTTACACATTTGTGTAAGAGGAGAGGTGTTTTTTCAGTTAATAATGACATTGTTTGACGCGTTATTTATCTTTTTAAACGTAAAAAGAAAGTAATAATAATATAATAATAAATTACCTTAGTATTTTCCCCTTTAAAGTTGGTTGCCTTCTTTTCTGAAGGAAGGCTTCTGCCCCTTTGATCTCGCTGCTCCTTTTGCCCTGCAATCGGCTTATCTTATCTTATGTTTCCACTTCATGCTAGGATCCAATCCATCCATTCCATCCATCAGGATGGTGGAGCGCCCTAACTAATAGTGGGCGTGACAGGAGCAAACGTCCTTTTGTCTAACTAGCAGAGCAGGCAGCTCCTGTTCTTGCTTTGGCTCGTTCCTGCTTTTGCTTTTGTTTCTGCTACTGCTGCTGCTTATGTTCCTGCTCCTGCTCCACCTTTCTTTCCTGTCCGTCATGTCTGTCGCTCCTGTTTGGCATTGTTAATCTTTAACCTGAGTCCTAATCCGTGCGTCATGATTGAAAGCAGCTGCAAAAACGTTGCGTAGCTGCTTTTGCCGCTTCTGCTGCTGCTTTTGCTTCTGCTTCTATTTCTGTTTCTTCTTTTGGAGCGGAAAAACCAAGTCAGTCGACAGGATGGAGCAGACTGTTAAGAGCACATCGCACATGATGTGACGACGTTGTCTAATCTGATTGCCCTGATGTACTACCACTCGCCTCATGCCTCATGCCTCATGCCTCATGCCTCATGCCTCATGCCTCATGCCTCATGCCTCATGCCAATTTGTGTCAATTTCTGGAGGATCTACAAGAGCGGCTTAAAGCTGTCTTCGCCCCTTGCCTCCGGGCTGGTAATTAGTTTCGCCGGGTAAGGCAAAAGCAGGTTGCAGGTGCAGTTGCAGTTGCAAGGAAATGCCCTTGGCACATTATCCTTAATGAGATGGCCGCAGGGCAATACAAGCTGCAAGATGCGGAACGCCTTAACATTTTAATATTTAAATTTAAGGCAATACAATTAAAGCCCTAAAAACCAATTGATATTTGATACTAGCTTTTGCATGTGGAGCAACGATAAAAAGCGGACAGTAAATGGGGGATAACCACCCTCTGGCACCACCCCCTGCTTTTTGGCCTCTCTGCCATGTGTGCTGCTTGTGGCAAGTTAATGACACACCTTAACCCATGTTAACCTACTTTTTCGTGTTGCGGTTATTCTTGTCGTGCTCGTTGTTCTTTCCACTTGACCTAAAGCCAAAAAAAAACGTATATATATATATATTTATATATATGTATGTTTGTGTGTGTGTGTGTGTGTATATAAATAAAAAAGGAAAGCCCCAGGAGGCGTGGCCTGGCCTGGCCTTCATGCAATTGACATGAATTTGGTTGTTGTTTTTTGTAGGGTATTCTAATTTTGACCAGAAGTTTGCAGAACCTTAAAGGTATATGCATTCTTAATTAGGAGCCACAGCCGAGGCGATCTAGACATGTCAGGCTGTCTTTTAAATTTACAATTTTAATTAATAAAATTTTTTTAATATTTTATTTATAATTTCATAGGAATAATCCGATTTTTTTGCCTCAAATACACTTCTCAATGATCAAATTACAGCTCGCAAGGGTATATAAACTTCGGCGTGCCTTAGTTAGCTTCTTTTCTGGCTTGTTTTGGCAAAAGCAGAACGCATAGTTGGCCTACTTTCTGTCTCTTTGGCACTCGCACTCGCACTTTTGCACTCGAAACTTTTTCGCACGACTCGTTGTCCTCGTCGTCGTCCTCATCCTCGTCCTCATCCTCGTCCATTCTGGTGGCTGGCTAGCCCCTTGGCTCTACCACTTTTTAGAGCTTAATGCCCGGCAATTAATATAAAGCTCCATTAAGCGAGTCACACGCTGAGCACGCACCAGTTACTATCTCTTAATTATGCACAATGCAAAAGAGCAAAAGGCCAGGAATGAAATGCGAAATGGGAATGAAGGTGAATAAATTTAAGAAAAAGAGAATCAAGTTGATGTTTTCTTTTTATTTTTTAACTAGTTTTTCTACGACTTTAATATGTGTTAATACGCAGAACTAGGTTGCAAATTGGGCTCTATAAATAATATATTTATAAACCTACATTTTTAGAAATTGGTAAGAAGTTTTTAAAATTTTTAAATAGATTTTTTTGTTGAGGAGATTCGTGTTTTCTCACCTGTTCTTGTGCCTTTAAATAATCTGTCTTAAATCATTAAATAATGTAAATTAACCGCTTAAAGCCTTGTCTTTATAAACAACCCCCCTTGTAAAAACAAAACCTCCTTTAATCAACAACAAAAACAGCAAAAGACTGAAAAGCCTCAAGAGTCAACAAAGACAATGCCAATGGAGCTTTGGCAAGACTTTAAAAAGGATTTTCAACAAAAGGCAGCTGCCAAGAGAGCAAAGAAATAACAGAAATAATGCTTTGCCAGGTGAAAATACAAGTCAAGTCAAGGGAAAATCTACAAGAAGGAAGCTTGATTCTTATTTTCCCCGATTTCGACACCTTATTATTTGTGCCGCCAGTTGAATATTAAGAAATGTGGCCTCATGAAGTGCAAAATGTAAAGTGAAATATTCCAGGGACTTGGAGGCGATGGGCTTCATTTGTCTTCCTTGGCTGCTGCTCCTTGTTAAGCATAATTAAAATCACAGAGTCCTGGCGAGAGCGAGTGAGAGATGTATATAGAGATAGAGGGAGAGAGAGAAAGACTGGAGTTGGGCGAGTGTGATTAAGAGATTGCAAATTGTTTTTGTCATTGCTGGGCGGTGGGTTCTTCCCCTTTCTTTCTACTTCCTCCTTGTCCTCATTTAACTCTTCTTCTCGCCGTAATTAAATTGACCGTTAAGCCGGGCGGCCAGCGAGACAACGAGACAGCGAGACAGACACGAAAACAAACAAACGAGTTGCAAAAAAAAAAAGAGAATTAAATTGTTGAACGTGCCACGCACCATTTGCAGATGCATTTACCTCAACCTCGGATTTTGCCCTTACTAGAGGTATTTTGAATAAGTAAAATCACTCGCCTGGCACTATAATTCCCAACTATTTCTAGCAAAACTCCTAAAAATTAAACAAATATATTTCTAAAAATTTTCCATTTAAAGCTTTTTTTTTAGAAAAGAGTATTCCCAAAGTCAGGTATATATTCTAATGGTTTTCTTTACCGTTCTTTAATGAGCACAAGAAGGGAAGGAAATGCAGGCGGGCTGTGAGCCGGGGGGCGTGGCATTCGTTATGCAAATGTTTTAGCCCCATTGAATTTGATGGCCGCGCATAAATGTAATTATAATGTGCATTCTATAAACAAAAAGCATTAAAAAAAAATGGCATAAGTACATAAATGCGCACATGGACAGTGGATTACGTAATGCCCGATGCAGCATTATAATGCATAATGCATGATCGCACTCCTTAATCAACGCGACATTTAATTTTCATTACCATTTTTTACCCTTCTTTATACCCTTGCAGGGTATTATAATTTCAGTCAGAAGTTTGCAACGCAGTGAAGGA
>JAEIIL010025225.1:0-16949 GCA_018905715.1 Drosophila lini | reverse complement strand
AGCTTAAAAATATTTTATATATTTTTACAATATTTTCAAATGGCTAAAAATCAGCTATATAATTATAAAAAAATAAAATAATCCAATAAATAACTTATTAAATATATATTTAATATATATTTTATATATACCATATGTATATAACAGTGTAGAGTCAGTCGCAAGACCCCTTGATGTTGTTTTTTCGGTATTGGCTGTCGCCAAGTCGCGACGGTGGCGGCGACATTTTAATCAAAAAACTCAATCGAACGCACGCATGCGCAATAAAAACAAAAATAAAATCAAACCTTTAAAATCAACGGGCAACCAACCACAAACCGTTTCACTTACCCAGCCAGCAAAAAAAGAAATACGATTGTGGATAAATAGAGATATAGAGACATATGCCGGCCGGTTTTTGGAGGCGTCGGAGTTCTTCCGTTTGACAAAGTTCATATAACCTTAGCCCCTATGCGAATTTCAATTCGATTTGCTGGGAATTTATTGACATTCATGTGGGTTAAAGCTTGAGAATTGATCTCTTGGCTTATGATAATGTGGCGGAGAAGAGGAAATGGGGAAATTAAGATGCTTTGTGGGAGATATATATTGCTTGAATGAGACGCATAAAGCATTATATTCTATAATTAAATCTGGGAAATCTATTGTGTTTAAATTAAATTTAATTTTTAATGGTTGATTATATGACTTGACATTTAAATATAATTCCCACCATTCTCCCCAATAAATAAAGTACCCTTCAGATTTTCCCATACCCAAATATCAAAGCGATTTCCATCTCTTTAGCCAAGTGACACATTTTCATTTTAAGTAGGAAAATAAGTTTTTAGGCTCGGCTCCCCAACCCCCATAATAGAACCCAAACTGAAGATAAATAATGTGGAAACATTCGAGGGAATGGCCAAGTGTGGTGTGAGCAATAAATTCGAATATGTAAATAATTGCTGGCAATTTTTGGCGCGCCACTGCGAAATTAATTAAAACATTCGCTTGCGCCAGGCCATATGTGTTGGCAAATAATAAAAAAAAAAGGAGTTAAGTCCACAAGCACACACACACACACATGGCACATTGCAAAATTTATGACAATTTAAATGGCACACATTTGGTGGACAATTTAAAGCGATTAGCGCCGAAATTTTCGCGCATTTGGACTCAAGCAGTCAGTTGGCTTGGCCTGTTATTTGCTTTTCTTGAAAAACTTTATTGGGAAATTGTTTTGGGGTGCGCCGCAAGTTGTAAAAAATGTTCAGATTAGTCACACTTTTTTTTCAGGGAAGGAAAAGTCTTAGACTTAACAAAAATGAACACTTTTTAAATGTAGAAAATATATTTTTTATTGATTTATCATGAAATAAGATAAGCTTTCACTGAAAACTTGGGAAAGATAGGTTATAGAAGGGGATTTTTATAAAAAAAAAACTTTTTATAGATTTATTTTGGTCTCAGTTTTGTGCTTTTGTTGAAGCAACTAAGATGTTGCAAGGCTTCTAAATGATTTATTTATACTAAACACACTTCTATTTAAGCTCAATATTTTTTCTTTATTTTTCTGACATATTTTTACATTACTAACTTATTTATTTTTTATTTTACCAACTCTTACAGAGCCTCAGCAGTTGGTGCGGCCTCATGACAAAGTCAAGAAGTTAACTAAAATGCAGTGCAATGGCAATACAAATCAAAACAACATGACAGGCGATGTGAAGAGTGCAATTAGCAGTGGCAGCAACAGCAACTGCAGCAGCAGCAGCAGCAACGCACAGCAGCAACATCAAACGCTTATCAACGGCAAGGCGACTGTGCCGCCAGCAACAGGCGGAGTTGTTGCTGCTGCTGCAGCAGCCACATCCGCGGCACCAGCAACATGCGGCACGTCAGCAATCGCCACTGACGCGACGCGCTACAAATCGGGATTAAGTGATGCGGCGGCCAGCGGAGACGTTGATGGCCGGACGACTACCACTACTCCAGCCGCCGCTCCGAGCGTTTTTAGCACCGGTTGTGCAACGATGCCGCGAACTCGCCAATACGGAAGCATTGCAACTGCAGCAGCAGCAGCAGCAACAGGAGCAACATCGGTTGCATCCACGGGAGCAAATGCAGCCAACACCATGACAGCTGATAAGAAATTCTTGGGACAGACGGCGCCCGTTCAGGGGCATCCTCATCCTCATCATCATCTTCATCATCATCATCATCATCATCATCCTCATCATAAGCTGCAATTTGTCGATAAGGCCGACTCCGAGCTGGCCGCCTTGGACAATCTGGATTTGGCACACAGCCTAGACCTGTTGGATGTGGATGGCGAGGATCCATATGGAGCCCTGCAGGATTATTTGGAGCGTGTCAAGGTGAGTGTTTTGTCTCTGGGATTAGTATACTATAGGGTTTATGGGAAGCGCAACACTCTTCCGTTCCCATTTGAAAGGGGAAGAAGAATTGGGCTATGCCCCACTTGTCTGTCTCAGTCTGTTAAACGACATTATTCAATTTCTGGCATTTTCACATGATAATAACCAGCAATTTCTGTGTGTCCCCTAGTAGGAAAATGCAAACACAGAATACACAGGGAGAAAATAAATATTTAAAATTACCCAGGAGGTTATATTTCTAATTAAAAAATTTTGTAATAGGTAGAAATTAATGGAAACTAGTTTATTTAGTGATATTAATTTCGCTAAATAATTTTTAAAATATTTTTCCCATATTCTATTATAAAACTATGATCTCTTACTACCCTTATTTCACCTACTCTACATTTTCTGTCTGTGTAAACTTACCAAACTGGGCCTGGGACCCAGCCTAGTGGCAGTCTTTCAATAAACCCCACTTCCCTGCTGTCAACACGGTGTGATTTTGCAAATGATTATTTTGCGTGACAGAAAAATGTGTTAAGGCAAACAAACATAGACACAAATACACACACACAAGCACACTCATATACACACACACACATACACTCCCATAGCCTAGTCAGCTGTAATATGTAACGCATACGCAGTGTTGCACGCCCGACTTTCCGTTTTGCCGCTTTGGCTGTCGTTAGAGTTGTCGTTGCCGCTGTCAGCCTCGACGTCGTCGTCGTTGTCGTCAGCGGTCGTGTACATAAAATTTTATGTTTCTGTACCGGAAAGCGCAATATTACACATACACATCAACGATGACGGCCAACGTCAATGGCCGCAGCTTTAGTTTTTCTGTTTTTCATCGCCTTTTTCCTTTGCTCTTTGTCTTTTTTTTATAACTGTTTCGCATGAATTTTCTTCATAGCCGGATAATATTTGCTTTTTTTTTGTATTTTTATGATTATTATTTTGTTTATTTGTTGCTCAAGGCGGAAGCCATGCACGCACGCGCTTTTAGCTGCGGCTTATATGCGTTTATGGTTCTTGCGGCGGTCAGTGGTCGGCTAAGCTCCATTAAACATTAAACTCTGCAGGCTAAAAGTTGGGGGAAAACTATAGTTTCCACTTTCTTAAGGAATTTTGTATCTATTTTTATGTTAAAAAGGCTACTAAAAACTTTAAGTTTTGCACTTTAAAGAGAATTTATAAAGCCTATTTTTGGATGTCGATTGAATTTGTTTGAAAATCGCCTGTGGATTTTATGACTTTGTTGATCGTGCAAAATCCTAAGCAAAAAGGAGTTTCTCCATATTTTTTATGACATTTATTTTTTGCCATTAAGGTTACTACTAAATGAGTTTAATAGTTTGCTAGCTTTCTCTGCACTTAAAAAAAATCAAGGAGTGTCACAAAGCACTTACAGTAGCTATTAATTTAAAGAAATAACAAGGGAATATAAAAGATTTAAAATTTCTTTAACTACAAAATTTAAATTTAAACTTTATCTATGTTTTAATAATTTTATTAAATTTTTTTCCGTGTACCCAGATTTTTCCTCTGCATTTGCCAAGCTCTAGATACAAATAAACTTCATAACTAAAGTGTTTTTCCATCGCTTTTCTGCCAAAGTAAAGCACTCACAAATCGCGGGCAAATCGCCAGCGATTTAACTGCGTTTCTTAACGCTCCGAAATCAGAGCAAGGCGTTTTTATCGCCGCTGATCAACTGGGATGGCTTTATGGCCATATAAACGAGGCACGCCATGTGCCATATGCCTTATGCTGCATTTTATAATCAGTGTCATCACCTCAACACCCATAGACGCCCCTTTTTGTCCCAACTAAACCTAGTTTGGCTTAGTTTTTTCTATGGCAACGGCGTGGGCTGTCAGCTTATGGCCTTACACCGCGGTTATTAACGCCTTTTTACATATTTTTTTCCCCTTCATCCTCTCTTCTTTTCCCAAAAAAATATATACAACTAATTTTTTGGCTAAATTGAAATTATTAGCCGGCAACTGTGCCTAATGATGACAAAACGTGTCACAGCGCTCTGCCCACGCAGCTTTCTTTTGGTGGGGCTTAAAGAGGGGGGCGAGAGGTGGTCGGTCGCCTGACTTTGTGCACATTTATTATGACAAATAGTGCAGCGTTTTTTTTTTTTGCCTTTTGCCGGCTGGAAATTGCCGTTACTCGCTAAGACTGCTAAGACGCTTGTCGCTTAGCCTTAGGCTTAATTTGCCTACACGGGTACGAAAAATGGGGTCGTTTAAGGGAGTACAAGTTGGGTTAATTTTAATAAAATGCAATGAAAAGTGGGTTAAAGTATTAAATAAGGAAATATATATAATAAAGTATTTTATAAAATAATGTATATTGAAATATACGGTAAGTAAAAGTAAAAGAAAATTTTAATATTTAGGTTATCAAAAATATATCGCTCAGTAGCTATAATACGTTATAATTTAATTTTAAAATATCGAAAAATATCACACTTGGCATTAGCATGATATCAATATCAAAGAATTAGAGAAAAAAAGTTATATTTCTTAATTTTTCTAATTTTTTGTTTTGTTTGTTCAAACAAAATATCAATTTATCGCACAATATCGCCTAAAATATCGATAGAGTTGCGATAAAACGATTATTTTCTGTAATTTTTCCCTTTTCCCTTTTCTATAAAAATATTGGTTTTAGGAGGGTCTTCTTATGTTAAAAGTTTTATTAAATATTATATGAAATGAAACTCATAATTAATCTTTTGCATGCCCAATGATAACCGGAATAGCCTTATTAAAATCATAAGATAATCAGACCTGGCTTTCCCTACTTATTTTTTTGTATTTTTCCCAAAGTGTAGTTATGAAATTGCGTTAGTGGAGGCGGTAATCACCGCCTGACCCATTTAAGACGACGCACCAAAACGAAACGAAGCAAATTCATGACAGCAGGCGTTCGGCGGAGCTCTAAGCAACTCGTTTTCTGCGACGCGCTTCCTGCATCAATTAGCGCTGGCTTTTGCACAGATTTTCCATAATTTTACATGGACAAGCGTTAGGCTAGAGAGTTTTCCCGTTTAAGCAGCCATTAATTGGCGCTCGTCAACATCGGTACCGACGACGACGACGACGATTGTGTGGTGGCTAAGCAGTAAGCTTAATGCATCAATCAAGCTTTCAGCGTCACAACGTGTATAAATATTGCTTTTTTCTCTTATTTTGCTTGAAATCTGATAAATCAGACGAGACGCGACTGGGCTTGCGTGTGTTCTCAAATGATTTTAATTATAGATATGAAAAAAAAAAAAAAGAGCTGGGAAATTGAGACGTAAGGCTGCGCCCAGGGATTGTTTCTTTTTTCGGGGCTTTAGTTTTTCGTCGATGTTGGTGGTGGTTCGATGAACCCAGAAAAAAAGTATCTGCTTCAGCCAATTATGCGAATGCTGTTAATGAATGTGGGCGACGACTCGCCTTTGGGTTTATCTATATGGCTTTATGCAATGGCTCTGTCACTCGGCGAATGCGACTGCGACTCTTAAATGCGACGGCGCAGCAGCAGCAGCAGGAGCAGCAGCTGCCTAGAGAAAGTTGTCTTTGCCCAATTTGCAAATGACGTTTTTTTGTCAACGTCAAGCGGGCAAACGGGCCAAAAAACAAATGGCAATAAAAGGCAGCGCCTGCCTGCACGTTACTATTTTCGTCAACTTGGAGTTGATCCTCAGCCAAAACAAAGAAATCCTCAGACACAGGAAGAAACAGATTTAAAACTCTTCAAATATTTCTTTAAAATATTTAAAAATAATTTAAGACCGTACAAGATCTCTACTATGGAAAACCTTATATAATTTACCGACCAAAATATAGGTTTCCATATAACATAGAAAATATCGATATCTTGGTATGATATCGCTTTTTCTAATAAACAAAAAATTAGCATATAGTGTTACCAAAGGAAAAATATTGATTTTATCCTATTTATGAAATCAAAAATTCCGAACAAATTTATTTAAAATTATATGTTCAAACAAAATATTAATTTATCGCATGACTTATCGTTTTGTTAATCGAACGATTTTTATATAAAATATTGAAATCGAAGCTCTATATCGATACCCAACCCTAGAAAGAACTTTTCTATCACTCCCTAACTTATGATATTTTTATTTAATCGATTTATTATCGAAAAAGAAACGTGATGCTAAAACGTTATAAACTGAAGAATAAATATTCTACCCACAAACTGATGTTTATCTCTCAACTTAAAAGCTAAAAAGAAATCAAAATAATATTTTTTCAACCGAAATCGATATTTTTTCGTGGTGTAAACTCATACTCAGAAATCGAATGCTCACAGTGGAAGAAGTTTTCGATACGAAAGTGAGGCACTTCAGATGTGAGGACCGTGAGGTAGACTTCTACAATTTTACCGGCAGCAATCATAATTGCAGACAGCAATTAAGCCGCTGTCACAGGCTGCCAGCTACTCATGCTGATCGCGTTACAATTGCAATTGCAAAGTTACAGTTGCCGCGTTGCACAGCGTTTGCAAAGTTGCAAGTTGCAACTGCTGCTGCCGCATTGCATGTTGCAAGTTGTCAACGGATCGCTGACAATGCGTTGATATTTTCCGACAAGCAAATCAGCAGCTACAAAAAGGCCTTGCCACAGAAATTGAGCCAATTTGCTGACGCCAAAGCTCACAAGCTGGGGGGAATCGCGCAACCCAAAGACTTTCTTTTTCTCCATTTTTTTTTATTTTGATTTTATTTTTATTTTCATGTTGTCACTTGGGACTTTTGGTTTTGGCGTTTTGAAAGCTCACAAGGCCATTGGAATTTAATTTGTAAAATCCTCACTCCTCCTTGTGACACATTTGGTTCAATAGACTTGCGTGGGAGCAATGGTCTTTCTTTGTTTTTCTTCTCTTTAAAAAAAAAATAAAATTTTTGAAAATCATAGAAAATGTAGGAGAATAATTAATACATTTTTGAAAATTTTAATGTGTGTAATTAGGAGTTTAAAAAATATTAAACTTATTTTAAAAAATATCAAAAAATTCGAAAATACCTTGTAAACTTTTTTGGTACAAGATATAGATAAAAAATGTCTATAAAATCATAACTCTCTTTAAAAATTGTGTTTTTTTAGTCACTTTTATATAAAAACTAAACAAAATCTAAACATATTTAACTCCCTTTAGTTCTTAAAACTTTGCAACTCAACCTTAAGCCTGCAGACCACTTTTATTGACCGCAAAAAACTTGACCACTTAAAAAGTTTTGTAAATATTTCAAATTACAACAGAACGCGGAATCCAAATTGTGCTTCTGTGGGATTTCCTCTGAAGCTGTCACATCTGTTTAGCACTAAGCTCACCTAACTCAAAAAATAAAAAAGCTGCCCTCCGGAAAACGCCAACAAACTACCTTTTCAGAGTATTTTTTCCCCCCTCCTGTAAAAGCTGCTGCACGTGAGCTGTGAGCTGCGATTGACCACTTCAAGTGTCATTGCCCAGTCGAGGAGAGTTGAACAAATGGAAAACATATTTATGGACTGCTGCTTGCATTCTTCTAACCAAACATAGCTACATATATGTATATATGTTATGCATACTGGCTTCTCCATGTGAAGTGCCATTGAAATTTATAATGATCTTCAGGGGATTTTGGACTGAACGCTTGCTCGGACGTCAGGCTACCAACCAGAAAAAGAAGAAAAAAAAAAGCCAAAATTCGATGGTATTATTTAACCAATTTGTTGTTGTTGTTGCCGGCGATGACCTTCAATGGTCATTTGTTGAAAAAAAAAAAGAAAAACAAAAAGGCAAGCTGGCTGCTCCGCTGTGTGCTGCTGGCTTACCAAATATTTTGACGTTGATATGTCGATGTTGTGGTCAATGTCAATGTCAGAAATGGTCTGAAGTGGAAAAATGCGTTGCTCCCTTATAATTTTTCTTCAATTTTTTATATTTTTTAATAAGCTAAAACTCTCGCGTGATTGATGTGTGTTTTGAGGGATTACAAAGCCCTTGGTTTTGGGTCTGAGAGTCTGACCTTTGCAGTCACACACACACAGCTAGCATCTGTTTGAGGTCTCTGCTGGTTGTTCTACAATATCTGAGAAGCATATCGCATCTGTGGCATCAAAACTGCGTGCCACGCCCGCCTGTCTGCAGCTGTGGCTCCAATCCAATCCCCGTCTAGACCGGGCACAATGCTGATTGCATTTAGCGATAAATTAACCAATGAATACAATTAAAATAGGCAATACTCGAGGACTGCAAGGCAGCATAGCCAAGGGCAGCCAGGCAAGGAGACCTTCGCGGTGAACACAGGAAGAAATATGGGTTTAACTTGGAGTTGGTCAATGGGTTAAGGGAAAAAAACTCGTTATAAAGAGTAAGAAAAAAGCCAGGCCAGTTCTATTTTATGAAAAATTATTAAAATTACAGACTCTTCGTAAGAACAATTTGCTCAAAAGCATCCTATTTCTCCCAGTGTCCGTTCTAGAAAGGCCTCCACCAAGGGCAACCGACCGGTGTAACCTTCAATTCGCCACAATACCATTCGATTCGATTCGATTCGATTTCTCTCTCAAAATCAATTGCATGCTTTACTTTATTGTGTGCTATAGTTCTCTCTACATGAGTTTTTGTTTTGTTTTCTGGAAAAACGTTGCCCCCAGGAAGCCGACAAAACTGGAAACTGAGGAGCGAAAACCTAAACCGAATATCGCCCGCCGCATTTAAATGTTCAAATTGGCCGAATCAGTGTCCATGTCCGAGTTTACCAGTGGATTAGTGCGAGGTGCGATTGCGTTAATTGTGTCTCGTGGGCAGAGATCTCCTTAGGCGCTCTCCACCAGCGCCGTTCGTTGTCCAAGGGGAGGTGGAGTAGGCGGAGGATGTTTTCACCTGCTGGCGCAAGTGATTGGGATTGCCAATGAAGCGGACATGTTGTTGGGGCAACATCAGCAATTGCTGATGCTGATGCTGCTGCTGCTGCTGCTGATGATCGGCACTTGACATTGATCTTGTCGGGTGCAATCTATTAGCGGCCAGTCGCCAAGAAGGAGCCTGTGCATCCTCCAATGACAGTGATGGCCTGACTGATTGATCGTAACCATTAATTTTATGCGTTGACATTCTTTGCGGCCCGTTGTCATCTGTTGTTGTTCCCCGCCAGAAGCGCTTGCCGCGATTCGGTACAAACGGATCGTCAACATTATAGAGATCCCGGAGCTGCAGCTTCTTGCCACGGGTGGCAAAGAAGGGATCGTCATCCATGGACAGCAGGTTGCGATGCTTTTTCCCTCGATGCGGATAGAAGAGGTCATCATACTTGAACAGATCCTTGACCTTGTCCCGCTTGCCACGATTTGGTACAAAGGGCTCATAGCGATTCATCAGGGCATCCAAATCGGGAGAGTTGTGCTTGCGACCACGGGGAGGTATAAAGGGATCACTCTCCTGGCTGACCTCATCTGGCACAGAGAATTTAGAAATTTAAATTAAATCGAAAACCTAAATATTCATAGACTCACCTCCCCACTGATAGCCATCGAAGAGCTTCTCCCTGCGAACCAACACATACTGAGGCTCATCCACAATAAGTGGAGGCTCCAAGTGACCAGATAGGTTCAGTTTCTTCCAGAGAAACATTCCCGGATAATAGTTTTCGGCGGCGCCATCGCTAAGATTACCAGGAGCACGTTGTATGGGATACAGAAGCTGCATGGCCCAGTGCAGAAACTTGATGAGATCCTGTTCGCCAGTCAGTAGCATAAACACCTCATTGCTGGTCTCATCCTCGTCGGTGTTGTCTTCATCCCCCAAGAGCTCTTCGGAACCGGAGGAATTAATCTCAGAGTTTGAATCCTGCATGGAACTCAGCTGCAAGTGGAGGCGTGCTAGGGCCTCTTTGTTCCTACAAAAATTATATTTATAAGGTTTTCTCATGTGGTTTCTATAGTGTGATTAATGTCCCATCATTTGTTCACTTTAAGGAGCAGCACATTTTCACATTTTTCTCTTCCGTCAGAAAAGCGTGGGCAGCGACCATGAGTTTCAATTACATGTCTTCTGCTGGAGTTTCTCTTTTTTTTAAATTTTTTTTGGGGGAATTGATGAACTTCTTTATGGTGGCTCCCACTCGTAACATCTCTCAGACATGTGACCCAGAAATCGCCTCAACTCTTGGGAGCTGTCAGGGCTGATCCAATTCAATCAAACGACACACAATTTAAGCCAATTCCACAATCAAAAAATTACTGTGTAAAATTACAAATTAAGCGAAGAACCAAACATCATTGAAAGTTATGCGGGTCTCCACGGTGGCCAATTAATCAAACATTTAACAAATCAACAAAGGCAAACAAACACAAAAAAATAATAATTATTATAAAGTCCCTCAGCCAGAGACATGATTAATTCGAATTTAATAGCAGCGCTCAATAATTTTTCAACACAAGATAATATTCCACACACTAATTACAAGGCGCAGCGGAAGAAAGAAAGAGTTTTTTTTTTTTTTTAAATAAAACAAAAGAGGAGTGAACAAATATATATGTATATCCGACTTTTGCCATGAAAAGTGAAACTCGTAATGCAGTTTTCGTTTCGATTTCGTTGCGGGCCAATGAATTTGCTGACAGTTGTTATTTTATAAAATAAATCAACATACGTTGGCGAGCGGCCTCCTGGCTGACTTGAAACAAAACTGCAATCGTTCGTACTGATTTTTTCACGCCCATTAATTGGTTTTGCGTGTTCCCAGCCGACAGCCAAATTGTCGACGATTTGTTGCCGCTCTTGCGGGCTTAACCTTTATTTTTTGCCTCGTTTTCTTACAATTTTTTTCGGCAATGCCTGGCGCCCTGGGAAGGGTTAGCATTAACCCTTTGAGTGCCGGTTTTAGGCTTTGAATTTAATCAAAAGAACGAATTACTATTGCATGTCTTACTTTAAGATTTGGCAAGAAGGGACTAGGTTTCATTAAAACTCTCTCCTTTTCTCATTTTTCTTCGACTTTGCCTGAAATGTACAAGCACATCAGCAACAAAAGCCTATAATTTCTCTTTGGTAGCGAACGACAGAGAGTTTCTATAGATGAGAGAAGTTTGCATTGTTCTCTCTTCGATTTCAATTGAGAGGAATTACAAGAAAAACTAGAAAAACGGTTCTGCTCTGAAAGAGACCGCTCTCTTATTTCTCTCTTGAATTACTACTGGGAGCAGAATTAATATAAAACTATGTTAAACCTAATTTTCCTGCCAAAGAAAAGTACCTGCAAACCCTAAGCTCGCAATTAATTTCAAAACTTTTAACTAGAGTCGAAATTAATACCTCCAAAGCCCTTGTAAACATTTCCAAAAAACACCAAAATCACTTTTATAAAGGGTTAAACCCGAACTTTGGCTGATAAATTGGTTTACATGCGAAGCGGAAACGAGGCGCGAAACTTTCTCAACTTTTCTCCTGTGCAGCCTTGAACCCGCTGCCATTATCCCCCTCCTCCTGCACCTCCTGCTCTTCCTCTAAGGGCCACCCACATCCTTGGCTTTCAACCTGGACTTCTCACCTGGCGGCCAGCATGGTGCGATAGTACTCCTGTGGACACTTAGCGGATGCACCCGCTCGACCCTGGCAGAGGTTGCTCCAATATTGGTGAGAAGGCGTGGCACCAAAACCGCCACCACCACCACCACTGGGACCCAATCCAAAGCCCAATCCTGGTACAATTTCCTGCGGCGCTGATTGCCGGTCCCCTAAATCATCTGCATTTCGATTAAAATCCTCAGACGGTGTCCGCGATTCCGAATTCTCCGCTGGAGAGTCGGGCAGCATTTCGAACAGGACGCGTGCATCCTTTTTCTGTTGCATCGGCAGCTGCTGTTGCTGTTGCTGCTGCTGTTGGCTCAAGGCCGCCTTCGTGGCGATAAGCGATGGTGGCAGAGATAGGACCACATTGCCATGGCCATGGCCACCACCGCAATAAATCGCCAGGCAGACGCTGAGCCAGGCCAACGTGAGTCTCATGCTGTCTGCTGCTGCTGCTGTTGCTGCTGCGTCTGCGATTCAAAGCCAGACTTCACCGACAACGAGGCTGTTCCAATTTTTATTTCTCCTGCTCAGACTGCTGCTCCTGCTGCTGCCTTGGCGGCCACTTTGATGCAGCGATACAGGCAAGAAACCAAACCAGCTAACAGCCAAGCCAAGCCGGCGGCGACCGCTGCGTTTTTGGCTCTTAGAAAAACGGAAAGACTGAAACTGAAAGTTGCTGGCGAGCGGACCAGCTTTTTATAGCCACCAGTTGATGGTGATGACGATGAGGATGCTGGGGATGGGGATACTGCTGCGGAGGAGCTGCCCGCGGAGTTTTGGGAATACGCCTGCTGGTCGTGGTCCAAGAGACCCTTGGTCACACATATGGGAGCACTGGGAAGAATAGGTCTTTCTTGGGGTTCTTTTAAAAATAATAAACAAACTGTAAGAGGTCTTAAGGAGTTTAAAAACCATTTTTATAATAAATTTTGATTACAACTAAGGGAAATATTTTTAATTCAATAGCTAAAATATTTACTTTTGCCAAGAAAAAGTTTTTAATTCATTAAAGAAATCCTACAATTAAATAAAAAAATATATTAACAAGACTTCTCTCATTGAAGCTAACAAAAAAATCTCTTGAATTACGACACATTTCCTTATAAAAGCACCTCCCATTTTCCCCAAGTGTCGCCTCATGTTTGATTCCACAGCAATGCCAATTGTTTGTCCCGAGCATCGTAGCATGAAATTAATAAAAAGCAATTGCATTTGTATGATGACGAACTGGGAAATAAGCAGCGGCCCACTTGAGATCACCGCAGGCACGGAACTACCCCTCATACGTCATAGTTTCTATGTTAGAATCCACAAAAATCAGATGGTCCAGCTCCTTTGTTTGCCTGACCTGTGACCTGGCCTCCGCCATCACAAATTAGCCGCACAACCTGAGAACAACCGAACCGAGAACTCTCAGCGGCGATAAAAATCGTAGAGCAGCGGCTTTCTTTCAAAGCCCCCAAGAAGCCAATAGACCAGCGACTGGCTACCTTTTCAGAATTTATTGCCTGCTAATGTTCGATCGCATTTGTCTGAGGGCAGCAGCAGCAGCAGCAGCCCTTCTGGGTTAAAAAAATAAAGAAAAGAAAAGGGGTCCAGCAACAACAAACACAATTGTTGAGTAATGAGCACTGCACGTTATTAATGTCACTGGAGGAATCTGGAGGCAAAAGGGGAGGAGGAGGAGGAGCAGCAGGCAGACGTGGCCCTCTGTCTTGGGCCACGATTTTTAATTAAGTAATTCGCTGACTTTGTAAGCCCTTTGGGCTCCATCTGTCTGATCTTCTCCGGGTTCTCTTCTGGGGGTTTTTTTCGGCTTCTTCTCTCCCGCTTGTTGTGTTTAATCTGGCTAACAAATTGCTTCATTTCAATTTATTTGCATTCCCTCCTGCGAGTCGTGTTCCTGTTGCCAAGAGTTCGTGGCTGCAGTTTTCTGTTTCGAGTGTGGAAAAAGGCAACCTCGGCCCGGTCGTGTTCTAATTTATTTGTCTTTGATTGTGCCCATGTCTCTGTGGGTCTCCTGGTCGTGTCCTGGGCTTTCTTTTTGTTCCTATTTCTAGTTCTGTTTTCCCGCTGCTGCTCCTGTCCCTGTGTTTGCGGGGCAAATTAAGCAAACATACATCATAGTCGGGGGCCATTAGAAGAGGCTGTGGCTGTGGCGCTCTGGGCGCGATTAATAGACCATTGCCTTGATATATGTGTGCAATTAGAGCGCTAATCAAAACCTAATCTTAGCGGCAGTCCAGAATTTATGTGTCCTCTATGCAGAGAAGAAAAAATAATTACAGGAATGGGAATAAAGTAGAAACTAGTGGGAAGAAATTTAAACAAAAAAACTCCAGGAGGAGAGATTATCTTTTGAGAAGAGAAGAGCTGAATAACCGCTTGGGAATTATAAGGAAAAAAGAGGGTAATAAAGAAACAAATTAATGGAACAGGAATAAGAAACATTTTAGTAAAAATATCGTTTCAAAATACTTTTTAATTGTACACAACATCCAGGACAAAAAACTATCAGCTGGTTTGCTGAATAATCACTTGGGAATTATAAGGCCTGAAGAGAAGAAGGCGCTTAAATCTCTTATTTTATAATTTTATATTTACAGGGATATACAATTTTTCTTAAGATTTCATTGATCTTCGACTGTCTGTATTCCGTGTATAGATGGGTGTAGACTTCATTGATCTTCGACTTCGAAAAGTCACTCTCCGAATTCAACGCCCACAAAAAAACATGAAACATTAGCAGCCAAGAGGGTGTCCTTTCCATTACGAGTTGTGCAGTGCGTTTAACTCTAAGGGGTAAAAAACGGGTTGGTTGTATTTAAATATAGAAAATACTTGGAAATATTAATCAAAATCCAAACTAACCAAAAGAAATTTAATGTGGAAAAAAAGGATTTCAAATAGATGAAAAATCGGTGAGCGGTACAAGGGCAGGGCGCGTTGTTGGTGCACGTACAGGCGATTGTACCGAAAATTGATTTGGTACAATGTGAATAACGATAATAGTCCCGACAGGAACACTATTATACCCATCAAACAGGAAAAGACCAATGTGCATTTTTCCCGCCGGTTATACCGATAAAATTCCGCTTACGAATACTAATAGTCCCCATCAACCAGGAAAAGACCAATGTATAGTTTTCCCGCCAGTTATACTGGGTTCCCTGGTTGGGGACCTGCGGTGCAAATTCATCCTGGGATATCTTGGCTACCTCCATATTTTCGTTTACTAAAGGAAGAACAGGATTATTATAAACGAATTTTAGATGTTTGAAAACTTGAAATGTTTGAAAATGTTGAACTTTTTGAAATTTTAAAATAGATAAAAATATATGAAGAAAATGTATGAGCTATAGACACGTTCAGTTTCAATGAAACTATGACTGAGACTTTTATCTAAGAAAACTCAATCGAAAAATAAATTTGGGGTTTAAATTAGGTGTTTCAAGGGAAATTCTATGCATATTTAAAAAAAAGCGAAATTATATCTAAAGAAAAATGAAATATTTTTTTATTTAAAAAGAACCTTATACCCAAATTTTCTTCAAGTGCTGTCAACTAACACAACTGCCATTCTAATTACAGCGGGAAATCAACGAGGTCTTTGAGCTGCGCAAGGTCCAGCGCTTGGAGCAGCAGCTTCGCGACCAACTGGAGGAGCGGCTATCGCAGGCTGGAGTCCAGCAGCTTGATGAATTGTCTCGTTCCACGGAATCAGATAGTGGCTTTGACAGCAGCAGCACCACAGCAACATCGACCGCGGCAACAGCAACTGCAACAACAGCAACTGCAGCAGCAACATCGGCTGGCAAGCCAGTGACAACTAAACTAAGGGCATTGTCACCGCCGCCTTTGAGTCCAGTGAAATCCCTGCCTGCTTCCGCTCCTCTGGCAGGCCAGGCGGACGATGTCAACATTTGGGCCTGCAAGTTTCTACGTGATCTGGACAGCCTGATGGCCGCCGATAAGCTGCCACCGCACCTGGCACATCTGGCCGGAGTAGGAGGATCTGCTTCCGGCTCTAATTCCGGCAGCAGTTCACCCATCTCCCGGACAGCTCCCATGCTCCTGTCGGCAGCAGCCACGGCTGCCATACAGAGTCGTTATGGCAAGGGCTCATCCATCATGGAGCAGCAGCAGCAGCAGCAGAATGGACTTGTCTTGAAGCCGGAAAAACACGTGAGTGTACAGGAAATATTATATATAAATATACATTTAAATACTAAGAAAAATTACCATATTTATATTATAAGAGCAATGTCTTGAGCCCCCTTTAAGAATCAGTTACTTCAATTTACATTACAAATGCGGGATTATCCCTGGGAGTATTCATAAATTCTGTAGCTCAGACTGGGATTTCCTAATCTCGAGTCACTGGAATTCCCCCATGTAAATCTCCTCCCTGCTCGCTGCCTCAATTTCAACATGCGAGCGAACAAACAACAGCAAGCATACTTTATGAATTTGGGTTAGATAAAATGCGCTCAGAAAGACAAAAGGCATTTAATCTGAATCACAACAATCTTGTCAACATGCACACGCACCAGCGGAATTTTTCGTTGGCCACGGGAAGAACCCCGCCCCTGAACAGGGTTTGAGGGGAATGGAGGGAAAGAATGTTCTTTCAAGAACTGCCATATGTTCCAGCCAGTGTGCCAGGCAGCCATCCATCCATCCATCCATTCGCCGGATGCGCAACTGAAGCGCGTGAAATTTATGGGCAGCAGAAAAGCTGGCAAGTCTGGGGGGGATCAAGATGGAAACGAGGGGCAGGAGAACGTTGATAGACAGTCGTCACTCGGTGGCTGGCACTTGAACGAGTTAAACTTTGAACTTCTGTTCGAACGAAGGGAATGATGGCTGTGGGCTGTGTGCATTTTTTGTTGCATTTTTCGGGAAGGGAACTCTGGCCTTCTCGCCAGCGCCATAAAATGTGTAATAAAATAGTCTAATTAGTGCAGTTCTTGAGCGATAGATTGGTAGACAATTGGA